>BTPG01000001.1:276925601-277160601 GCA_036245525.1 Semisulcospira habei
ACGGCAAAATCTTATTCATACTTCAAGATGTCTGCTCCACGGCGAGTCTTGATAGCTAAAATTCGCCGATACAACCAGACAAAAGCCCAACGGAGAAGGAAACACGCTTAGAAAAGACAGTTACACTACAATTTATTAATATTCTCAAAATGAACAAACAAACAAGTATACCATCGCTACTTACCTTGTCAGCTTGAAGAAGCTAAGTATTGTCTTCCATGTTGCCTTGCTTCAGCGAACACTTTTCTACTTTCTTTTCATAATCAATGTGCGTAGGCACACTTAACAAAGATGATTCACTGCCCCCTTGTGCGCAACGGTGGAACTCGCCTACATTTTCAAAGGAGAAGAAGAAAAGAAGTCTTTCATGTTATGACATTCAGACTTGACAAGTTAAACTACCATTAAGCGTAAATCTGAAGACACATTTCAGCACCATTTGTGTGTTTGTTATGCCTTGTCGACAGACCTAATGAACTTTAACAGTAGTTTGGACACGCAGCAACCTCAGTCACACGCGTAATCGCACTTATTTATTCTGCACAGCCATTAGCGTGGCAATATATTTTTAGCTCTTTCTCGCACTGATTGCGTTGTAGTTCTAGCGGAGTGGAGTCATTGTCAGGTTACTTGATATAAGACGACGTGTGCTAAACTGGAGTCTCTTGTGTCTAAATGAAGCAAAGCTAGACTCGTGTGTAGCGTTTCGTAACCATCTGTTAGCTCATCTTGTCCAGCATAATTGTAAGACAATTAGTGAAAGCCGCATTTATAAAGGGGATATTGCCAACTATTAATCCTCTCTTTCTCGGAGCAGGTCGCTTTAAGTTACTCAAGTGAAATTGCAAACGTTTTGTTGTTTAACCCTTTTAGCCCCAACAGGTCCCATTTATCAGATTTTGGAGGTGTTGCCTAACGACTAAGCCGTACTAATTGTAGGAGATGGACTGATCATGATAATTCAAGGGTAGTGCCAGATGAGCCTTTAAGAGTTTAAGGGAGTTTAAGAGTTAATTTTGACTTGAATTGCCATCATCACCACCGCATCACGTCTTGAAGACACCCTACCCCCCAAACCTCCTCTATCCTCCATTTTTCACAGGCACAACCCTCCCGCCTCCGCCTCCTCCCCCTCAATACCTCCTCCCCTCTATCTCTTCACACTAACTACACCCGAATCATATCGATCTGTGAGCGGCGAAGTGGAAAGCTACGAGGGGGCGGGGAGAGGGGGTGGGGATAGTGCGTGGGACTTCCCGTGGGGTCGGACACGATCGGCATAGTTATCTCCATTGCTCCCAAAACTCATGCGTCGGTCTGACTCAACAACGCCTGCCATCGGTACTAAGAAACACAGATCTACATTATCCCAGGGAGGATGCAGGGGCCATGCAGATGTATGTCCCTTGATGATTGAATTAATGTGTGTGCTGGTCTGTGATTTTGGACCTGATAGCTTGAAGCCGTCAGGTCCAAAATCACAGACCAGCACACAGTAAAATCTGTCTTAGTTGGCCGTTTAGACACGGTATTTTATATGTACTATAGTAATTATTATACAAATTTAACAAGGTATACTTCGCTGATGGCAAGGTCGAGTATAGGAACAATCGAATATAATATAAACAGCACTGTTTCAGATTTCCCGAGAACACTGTTTGTATGTAAATAATTTCGCTTACAACTGACAAACTATGTTAGGATAGAAACCAAATAAATAAATAAATAAATGAAAAAGGTCCCTGGAGTCTAGTTAATCCTAAGTTTACTGCGTGTGTAGACGATCTTTTTTTGCTCTTTGGAATGGTTGCGTACTCACTGGCTAGATCCGCGTTTGTTCTCCTCGGCCGGAGGCGTTTAACGGGAGTTCAGTGTAAAGCGATCTAACTCTTGAAAGACTTTGGAGACCAACTGTCGTAGAGTAACGGGACTGGGGCCAGGGCACACTGGTTGTCTCTCTCGAGTCGCTACCGCTTTTAGCGGTAGCGCCGGAATCGAGGGAGACAACCAGTGTGGGACCGGGGGATGAGGCTGTTGGGGAGAGGCTGTGGCGGGGACAGGGTAAAGCGGGGACAAGGGACGAGGGGGGAGGGGGGGGGAGGGAGGGGTGCGTGGAACGGAGTCGCTTTCATTTGCCCCATCATCATAATTCCCCTAACTAACCGATCTGTCCATCTGCCCCCCTCTGACTAACACTGAGACGGCTTTGGGTGCCGCCATGATGATTACAACATGACGAGCTGTTGTGTCTGGAACATTTGAACAATGTTGCCTCAATCCATGATAAGGAAGTTGTCATTGTCCAGAAGTATAAATACTTAGGCACCATCTTCGATGATAAACTGAATTGGGATGACAATACTGAATTGTTGTAAACAAAGGCCAGCAGGGATAGTATTTTCTGAGCGGAAAGCTGAACTCTTTCTCTGTTGACAGGACCATTTTAACGTTGTTTTACAAATCTTTCTTAGAAAGCGTCCTGACTTTTTCGTTCATTTCATTCCCAAATCTTAATGTTAAAAACCAAAACAGTCTTCAGAGAATTGTTCGTCTCAGTTCAAAGATGATTGGAGAAGAACAGAGAAGTTTAGCCCTGTTCTGCGATCGTCAGATTGTAAGAAAAGCTACTTCCATCCTGGCTAGTGATGCTCACGTGATGAAAGAAGACCTCTTTGAATTGCTCCCTTCTGGCCGCCGATACATTCAACCATCATGTAAAACCAATCGTAGGAGACTGTCTTTCATCTCTGTTGCCGTCCGACTCTTAAATAATTTGCCGTAAATCTACACAAGCTTTTAAAAGTGTGTGTGTGTGTGTGTGTGTGTGTGTGTGTGTGTGTGTGTGTGTGTGTGTGTGTGTGTGTGTGTGTGTGTGTGTGTGTGTGTGTGTGTGTGTGTGTGATTTATGCTGTTTCATCGCGTGGGGGTATCGCTGGTCTGTATGTACGGTTGTAGAGGTCGTAAGTGAATATTAAGACGTAAATGTGTTGTTATTAATGCTGTTTAAGTTTTTATAATGTTTTAGACTTATTTATTTATTTATTTTTTGTTCCCTCCCGTCCACAAACTGTAATTGCCCTCTATTATCTCATTCTACCCCAACACCGAAATACTTAAATTTTGCCGTTGTCCTCTTAAGACTGCATTGCAGTGCAGGACATAGATCGACCATGATAGTTCAAGGGTGATGCCAGAATAGCTTGGCGCCCATAGGCGCCAAGCTATTCTGTCATCACCCTTGAACTATCATGGTCGATCCTTATCTTCCTGTGGTGTGTCTGCGGTAGAATGAGTTAAGGGATAGATTAAAAAAATTGAATTTGAACATGAATTTGAATTCAGTTTTGAAAAAAAAAAAGAAATTTCTTGTTGTTGCTTCTAAGTCTAACTACACTGACAAGCAAAAGAAATGCGACACTAACGTGTTTCCGATGATTCCAAAAAATGTCGCGTTACTTTTCGTCAGTGCCGGTATTTGTAAGCCATACTCGCCTTTGCCATTTAACACATTGAACTAGCAGTATCTGGAAGTAAATGTGCAATTCTGCCAAATCTTTCAGCTATTTTTGTTTCATGCAAATCTATTCAATTTGCACCTCCTTTTAGATGAGATAATTTGTTTCTTTGTTTGTAAACGAACGTTCTTTCAATTGTTATGTTGTCAAGACTCTTTTCATGTTTTTAATGATAGAGCTTACAACACAGAAATAAAAGTAGCGGCTTTTCTTCCTATGATGTTTTCTAAATGAAATGTCATAGTGCAGTTTGAATTAGAACATGCATCGAGTTAGTATATTAAAGACATTCTTGAAAACGAATATTTATCAAAGTTGATGTCTGCTTCGTTCTAAGCGAAGATGATACAGATTTAGTACTTAACCGCTTTCGCAAATTTCAATAATTTTATAAAGTTGTGTTTCATGAACCGTACACTTTGATTCATAAGAAATCTGACCCCCAACCTATGCCCGTCAAAATATCACACCAAGACAGCTTGCACAAAAGGGGGACCGTCTCAAAAGACTGGTGATGATTCATGCTGAACAAGAGGGGAGAGGGCCGCTACCGCCACACAAGAACGAACAACAAAAACACACGCACAATTAAGACGTCACAGAATTTAACATGAAATGATGGGGAAAAAAACTGGGACGGAGTAGGACGGGGGTGGAGTGGAGGGGTGGGGGTGGGGGGGATGATGGAAGAGTACTGAAGGAAGAAGAGAGACAGGGAGGGTAGTGAAGGGAGGGGTGGAAGTGTCACGGTGTGAGTGTGTATGTGTGTGTGTGGGGGGGGGGGGGGGGAAGGGGGGGAGGGGAGGGTTAAAGAATTAGTGTGACGGGACGAAACTGAGGAGATGTTTTATCTGAATTGATCGGTTGCCGTACCAACTTTGAGATGTGTGGCGAGGGGGCTGGGGAGGGAGAGAGAGAGAGAGAGAGAGAGAGAGAGAGAGAGAGAGAGAGAGAGAGAGAGAGAGAGAGAGAGAGAGAGAGAGAGAGAGAGAACAAATACATTGAACTACGGTTGCTATTACACTCAACCATGTCGGCAAAAAACACAGATTCTCGTGAGCCCCTAGCAAGAGGCATAGATTCTCATGAGTCCCTGATATGCAGGGGCTCATAAGAATCTATGCCTCTTGCAGAAGACACTTGTTCAATTTTAATCTTGCGCGTGCGAGTGTCTATGGAGGGTGGAGGGTTTGGAAGGGGAGCTGGGGGGTGGGGGTGGGGGGACTGGGGATTCCAGAGGGATCCATAAGGGTCCCAAATCGGTTGTGGAACAAAGAGACAAGTTTGATGCAGGGGTAAAAGATGAGGCCGTGACTGAGATGAGATGAGGGAGCGTGATGAATCACCGATGACGGACTGTGCTTCTCATATTCAAATTTAAATGGTCCCAAACACGGACAATACCCACCATACTTTTTTTTTCATCGAGAAAAGAGGGTTCTGCCTGAAAAAAGCTGCGTTTATTATTATTATTATGTTGTTGCAACGTCTAGCTTGAACAAAGAAGTCCCTATTCAAAGTGATAACTGTTTTTTCAACGAAACAAAAACAAAAAACGAAAGCAGCTGTGTCAATTTGTGTTGCAATTTCTAAGTGGTACTTAGTCAAAGTGATACCCATTTTTGTAATTTTTTATTTGATTTTTTTCTTCTTGTTGTTTTGTCAACGAAAAGCACGTTACATTATAAGTAGCTGTGCCAATTTATGTTATTATGTCGAATTTGAATATGTAATGAGTGATTTGAGTCCGTTAACTCATTCTACCCCAACACCGAAATCCCCAGATGTTGCCGTTGTCCTCTGAAGACTGCATAGCAGTGCAAGACACAGATCGATCATGATAGTTCAAGGGTGCTGCCAGAATAGCCATAGGCGCCAAGCTATTCTGGCAGCACCCTTGAACTATCATGGTCGATCCATATCTTGCTGTGGTGAGTCTGGGGTAGAATGAGTTAAAACTGAGTTATTATGTTTTCACCCCTTGACTCCCACTGAAGATACCTCTCCGGGGTCGGTTGCACAAGTGAACCTGGCAACTTTATGAACGCAAATTACATATTTCATATTACTACTGGCACTACTTTATTAGTTTCAGTTTTGCGTAGAAACTATAATGAACGATAAAATTACCCATACAACAAAATTTTGAGAACCTTTTAATATTCCTCATGCCTTCTACCCCTATCCCCCATCCCCCACCCCACCCCCACCCCCCCACCCCCAACCCTCCTCTCTCTCTTTTCTTTCTGCAAGATTCTCAGACTGGTGCCAGAATTTCCAAAAATCGATCTTGTGGGGCCGTCCGGCTCCAGCTTCAGACCGAACACCCAAACACCTCCTCCGAATGAAGAACACAGAGGCAGGTTCCACAAGCAAGAGGCATAAATTCTCATGAGCCCCGGCAATGTGGGGGCTCATTCGGATTTATGCCTCTTGCAGTTGTGTGTTATGTTGTGTTTGGGGTTAGCGGTGTGGCATTGTTTATGGAGACAGAGACTGGCTATTGTGGCGTGCGCGCACCGCACCAACTGAGGAACGGGCTGGCCAATTTTTGGGTTGGTTGAACGGATGGTGGTGGGGGGGGGGGGGAGGAGGGGGCAGGAAGGGAGGGGTGTTGATAGAGGAGGGGGTTGGGAGTGGTCAGGGTGGGTGTGGGGGGGGGGGGGGTTCTTGACTTCTGTCTGAGGCTTTAAGATTCTCCACCGAAAGTCTAGAGGGGGATAAAAAAAAAAAGACTAAATAAAGGCTTGATTCTTTTTGCAGGAAGAGGGGGGGGGGCGGGTGAGGGGGGGGGGGGAGTATGGTGGTCACGGTGTGGGTGTGGGTGTGGGTCGTGGTTGTTCACTTTTGTGTCCGAGGCTTCAGGATTCTCTACCAAAAGACTAGAGGAGGGGAAGGAGAAAAAAACAAAATTAACAGACAAACATACTAAAGGCTTGATATTCCTCTTTGGATGGAGGTTAGGTCGTAATTGCATGTCACTGATGCGTGTGGAACTAGTATTGCCAAACACGAATTCGAAACGTGACGCGATCTGCTCTTTGATTGATAAAACTGACACAACGGATTCTCAATGTTGTCTTTGCCTCGACTAAGACTTTCTACCCTTCCTTTTACAATCCATGTGAACAGGCACACGTAACAGAGATTTTATAGTGCCCTTTGTGCGCATCGGAGGACCTCTCCCCATTAAGCAAAGGTCGTCGGGCCCACGACGGTCGCAGTGGGCCCGCGCACGGCTGTGCGTGGGCGCACTACGACTGTCGTGGGTCCGAAGACATTTTGCTGCTGGGGTCCTGCGTACAAAGCCTTAGAAGCGGAAGAGCAGATATGTCTTTCATTTTACGACATAAAAATCACAAACCAATTACGTCTTTCTATCTTATCACTGTCAATATCTTGAAATGCCACATCCATCAGAAGGCCGGCGTTTGCATCCCGGGCTACGAGGCTTCAAACTTGACTCTTAAACATCGTGTGCAGAATGATCCATGCGAGTCGCTCTTCTTCTTCGTAACGCAGGCGAGTATGTTACTGGTTCCAACCCATGCCACCAATAGGCATAGATTCTCATGAGCTCCTGCGACTGCAGGGGCTCATGAGAATCGATGCCTCTTGTAGATAGAGGTGGGGAACGGAGGGATTGGTTGATGTTACACACAGTGTCTGCATGATTTCATTTGTTTGTGTATCGGCTAGCTGATCGGTTCTGCTCCGTCTTAGTCATACGCCTGAGAGAGTCAGCGCTGTGGATCGTTCTCCGCATTCATCTTTGTCTCTTGTTTCTTATTGAAGTGCTACAGCAAGGCTCTGTTGGGCCTTGTGAGAGTCTACCTGTCACCAAAGCGATATGCTTCATGGCAGACTTTGATTGCTTGACCCATCATGTTTAGCCCGGAGTCTCTACAGCAGGAGATTGATTTGACCATGATAATTCAAGGGTAGTGCCAGATTAGCCTGGCGCCTGAAGGCGCCAAGCTAATCTGGCACTACCCTTGAATTATCATGGTTAATCCATCCCCTGCAACTGGGTACATAGTCGTTAGACAACACCTCCAAAATTTGAGAAATGGGACCTTGGGGTTAAAAGAGGGTTAAATTCACCGATACAATGTTGTCTGGTCCCAACTGAGACGTTTTCCACCCTTCTTCGGACAATCCATGTGACGTAACGGAAGAAGCTCTCCTGCGTACAAAGGAGAGAAATTTCATACTTTAAGTTAACCCCTTTGTCCAGTGTTAATGAAAAACATACTAGGAACTTATCACATTTATTTTACAAAAAAAAAAGATTTTGCAAACCATTAACCCTTTACGGCCTGAGTAGGTCGATTTAACCCTTATCATTCGAAATACACCAGTGTGTGAAATAAGTTTGACTAAAATAGTTCAAAGGTAGTGCCAGAATAGCTTGGCGCCTCTAGGCGCCAAGCTATTCTGGCACCACCCTTGAACTAAAGCCATTGGTCTATATCCTGATCTGTAAGTACTATAATGTAGCTTGCATATGGCAGTGTACAAATTTGAAGCTTTTAGCCTCAGTATGATATGGTTTAAAGATGATCATCTAGGTAGCTGCAGTCCTTTGTCCCATGCTGAGGTGATACATCAGAAACTATTTTGAGTGACAACTCTTGTGAGAAATCACCTTTCATTAAAGGCCATCATGGTCCTTATAGATAGGTGACAGTTTTTGCCCTTCGATACTTCTCTTGAGAGAGCACCTGTTTTATTTTAACCATCTTAGCCCCAAGGTCCCATTTCTCAAATTTTGGAGGTTTTGCCTAACGACTATGTACCAGTTGTAGGAGATGGACTGATAATGATAATTCAAGGGTAGTGCCAGATGAGTTCGGCGCCTTTAGGCGCCAAGCTCATCTGGCGCTACCCTTGAATTATCATGATCAATCCATCTCCTGCTGCAGGGTCCCGGGGCTAAAAGGGTTAAAACTACGTTTTCCTTGCAAAATTTAAGTTCTATTGTAAGATATAGCCAGATCCTTCAACAAAGGCACGAGCGCACGCATGCACGCACACAGACACAGTCACACGCACCCACATACACACACACGAGGGCGCACACAAACACACGCACGCACACACACGCACGCACGCACACACACACACACACACACACACACACACGCACGCACGCACGCACGCACGCACGCACGCACACACCCCGGCATTTGTACAAACACACATGCACTGACGCACGCTCGCATACTGTCACCATTTCACGCACGCACATGCCCGCCTTATTGCTTTCTCTTTTAGCTTCTGTCACTGTAGTAAATCACCAGCAAATAACCCACCGACTGACGCGGCGGGCACTTACCGACGCAACATGACCAACCAACACCCCATCTGGACTATGCAAATCAGCACTATTCTAATTCCACGTACCAGCCATAGTTCCAGCATCATGCCGTCTCCTCCGGGTAAGAATCAGCAGATGTAAATAGTTTCAGCAAATTGCAACAGGCGTAAACTTTGCAAGATGCTAGATTCCCGCGATTTACATTCTTTGTTGTAATAACGTTTTTCGCTCGTGTGATGATTTTTTTTACGTCCTTGAAAACTTTTTCTCTCTGTAGATTTCAACCAAAACTTCCGCAAGAGGCCAAAGATTCTCGTGAACCCCAGCGGATGCGGGGGCTCATGAGAATCTGTGGCCTCTTGCAGGTGAACGGCACTCCACCAAAAGACACCGTGCCACAGTTTTGCGGGACCCCGGTAATTAAAACAACGGTGAAAGTCCCTCTTTTACGGTTTCCTACCTGTTCGCTTTTCACCGTGGCTTTGTAGGGAGGTGGGGCGTGCGCACGACGGCACAAGTAAAGTTGTTTCTTTCGCGGTTGGATTTCCATAAACTGCAACAATAACTTGTTGTCGCGTTCTTTCTTTTTATTCACGGGGGCCCCCAGTTGCTTTAATCCAGCCAAATGGCCGCAGAATTGTGGTTTTATGAACTTACCGTGCGCTGATCTGCGCGTGCGCATGCGCTCATTTGCATACCTCAGCGCGTGCTTCGAGTTAAAAACTAGACTGTCCAGAAGGTAGGGTTAGAACGCCAATTATGGTAAGCAGGAAACCCTCTGGATTAATAGGAAAATGAAATAGAAATGTTTGTGATCTCATCAAGAGGTATAGATCCTTATGAGCCCCCGCAATGCGGGGGCTCATGAGGATCTATGCCTCTTGCAGATGCCCAAACTCTTTCCCCCGCCCTCAGTCATCATTGTCCACAAAAAGATCAAACGTTCTATTCTCTGCTTCTCTATGCGCATCAAATGTTGCTTTCTTCTCTCTCTATACCGTGACTGGCAGACGGCGCCGAGGATAGAGTGGGACCGTTAGACCAGTTAGTCATAGAATGACAGCCCACCCCTCCGCTAGTCTCCTTCCACTGGAAGTACCTAGATGTATATGTACGCTGATCTCCAAGAGCGGCCGCAATAGTTTGCAAAGACGTAAAATAATACATATATGGCCATCTGTATCTATGGTATGTTTTAGTTGTTGCTTTGTAGAATAACATAAAATACTTAATGAACTTTAAAAATAAAAGAATAAAAAATAAAACAACTAAAAACAATATAAAAAGAAGAACAAAACAACAAAAACAAGACCCAAATCACATAGACACACAAGTCATTAAATAAAATGTAAAAAATACAAAATAAACAACAAATAAACACAAACGGACAGAACTGGCCGAAATCAAACTACAACATCCGTCAAATCCTCATGACACCCTTGCAGATGCAAGGGTTCCTGGAGATCTATGGCTCTCGAAGGTGGTTAGTTGCCCGTCGTTCAGTTCTGCTACTAGCAGTGTAGAACCGTTTTGTTGCAGTAAAATGCTAACAGTTGGCTCTATTGTCTCCCTTTCACTGGCCAACAATAGCAAGGGGAGGGTAGCGACAGATACGACTACAGTAGACTACTTCGTTCCTCGTCCAAGCCGCAAACCACCTTCGAGAGGCATAGATTCTCATGAGCCCCTGCGATAGCAGGGGCTCATGAGAATCTATGCCTCACGCTATATGATGATCGTTCCTCAGACTGAAATTGGCTGTAATCAAAGTCAGTCTCGGCGAACAACTGTCTAGGTAGGCCTAAATGCCGGCCATTTGCAATGCTAATGTAATCAGAACCATTCACGGACTCGTCAGTTCTGAGGAGACTTTCTCAGACCTGTGCAGACCTTCCTGTTTCCTTTTCTTGGAACACAGGTTGACCTCTATGTAATGTCAGGGATTGAGTTCGTGCTTGGGGTCTTCTAAGAGTTATTTTCATGGCTCGTTCGGCCCGGTTCCGTTTGATGCAGATCCTCTATCAAAGTCAGTGGTATGGCTGTGGATAAAAGAGTTTCCTAGCCAAACATGTATCGTTGGCTCAAATGGGCATCCGTGCAAACACTGATTGCGTTACGAGGAACTTACAACATGATTTTGCATATTCGCCACAAAAAAGTACAGAAAAAAGTGGAAATAGATGCAATTTTTGGGTTGTACAAAGTGTTTCAGAAGACGCAGCATATAGTTAGTTTTTAAAAAATCCTCCATCAAATGCGGCCCTGATTATAAACATTTCAGTGAATGTTTCAAACAGATTACCAAAAATAACTAATCCGAACTACCTAAAGACAATAACAAGAAAATCCTCAACAAAATACGTTTATATTCAGATGGATTTGATGGAGAACAGTGAATGTTAATATAATAAAAATATATATATTTAAAGCATACTGATTTGACCCGCTACCGGCATCACCGCCTTTTCACTCTGTCAATATTATCGCTATCAATATTAGGACAAAGTGTGAAGGCGTCTCGAGACAGCGTCGCAGCGGCAGCAGATGAATCAACAACAACCGGCCACGAGCTAATCATGAACTATCATAACCAAACCATCACCGACTGATTGCAATTTTTCACGGTGAAATGGTTTCAGTCTGGTCCGCCCACTCCTCTGCAATTACACATACATTTCTCGCTGTTTTTCACACGTTATGGCATAGCTATGCCATAACTTGTGAAAAACAGCGAGAAATGTGTGCTGAAATCATCTATATTGGTGTCGGCTTGTTCAAAGACCGGCTGCTGCCCCAGCACCAAACATGGATGGAAGCTCGTTTGGCTGGAACCTAGGCGGCGCCACTAAACTGTAAATGAAGGTACCACAGTGATTAAGAGCAGCAAAACCCCGCTCACAATACTAGCATTGTCCCCACATCTGCCGAGCAAATTTCACCTGAAGCCACCCAAAAGGTGCTACCCACTTAGACAAACCTCTCCCGATCCGTTCAATCTCCAAAAGACATAGATTCCCATGAGCCTCTGCGGCCCGAAGGCCGCAAAGGCTTATGGGAATCTATGCCTTTTGGTTGTCCTAGCTCGGTTCCAGCTTCTCCAAACGAGTGAGTTTACAGTATTGCAGACGACAGTTGACGAGCTCCGCCTATTTTTCGGCGGAGACCTTGATCAACTGAAGGCGGCTCAGCGGAGCGGAGTTTGGCGCGGTTTTGTTCTAGCTCGCGTTCTGGAGAGGTCCTGCCCCCGCCCCTGCTGTGGATCAGCTACCAGGCCACGTCTGCAAGAGGCGTAGATTCTCGTGAGCCTCTTTGCAAGTCTAGCAAAGGAGCTCATGAAAATCCACGCCTCTTTCTTGTCAAGCATGAGATTTTAAGTAGGATTTGATTTCGTTCATGTCAGTTGTACAACATTTCCAATGTTAATTATTCAATCACATTTGATGCAAGCTGTATCAACAAGTAAAATAAATGTATATAAAAACAAAAAGAAATATGACAGCCCAAAAGAAAAGAGAAAACATCCCGCTGCTGTTTATTCTGGTCTTCATACTAATTCAGGAGTTAGCCCGCAATATGTTACATGCATGTTAAATATATTTTTTCGCGGATTTAATATAATATGTCATATTTATTTGTGTGTGCTATTTTCATGTTGCATCGAAGCCAAAGAAACAGTCCGGTTTGAGAGTAAAGTAATTTGAATTTGTTTATGTAGAACCACACATGCCTAAATGTGCTGGTCTGTAATTTTGGACCTTATGGCTGCAGGCTGCACCTCAGACGTAGGACGTCGAATACGTTTTAATTAAAGCATGGCACTGTTTTCCAGATCAACCACCCCTCTCTACACCACTCCGGGAGGTCTGTCACTGACGCGCAGCCAAGCGCAGACGACAGATGACCGTACAGATATCTGGGGCCGTTCTTCGGTAAATACCATGTCATCTCAGTCCTGGAAGGAAGCGCAGGACGGCCGAGGGCCTTATCCTCACCAGGACAGCGATCCGGTGGTAAGGTTAATGCGTGACCGGCCGTTACTCAAAGCGAAGACCTTATATATTCATTCTGCACAGATAGCAAAACATCTGTGGATTGCTCACAAACCAGATAGATATCTGTGGATTGGTTGGATGGTTCAAAGCATTTTTTTTTCGACCTCAGCTTAACCCATTTAACCCTAAGGCCATATTTCACTAAATCGTGGACGTGTCGCCTAAAGACATTCTACCACATTGACCATGCTAATTCAAAGATAGAGCCAGATGAGCTTGGCGCCTGATGGCGCCAAGCTAATCTGGCACTACCCTTGAATTATCATGATTTATTAATCGTCTGCTGCAGTGCGTCGGCGGGCTAAATGGGTTAACTGATCCACGCACAGCCACTGGAAAGCTTTGGGAACCAAAGACCAGTCCTGGTCGCGTTAAATTTGATTTCGTGATATTCTGAGGCGCGCAATACGGTGGCTGTGTACATATACTACTTTTGCAATTGTCGCCGGGCAACTACTGCCGCATTTTTTTAAAAAACTCAATGCCTTGGAACCAATGGGGGTAAGCAGGCTCATTGCCGTGAAGATGTAGGTCTCTTGCAGTTAGATGGCGCTGTCTGCAACAGTGATGGCTTCAACTCAGTCATTCTTGCACGGCGTTAAACACTGCGGCACAACCAACGCATCAGCTTTAATTCATTCAGCCGACATCATCTGTGAACAAACATGGCCGCCAGAAGGCCGGGACTGATCCCATAGCGCCATCTGCCGATAGTTTGCGGGAATCAGGAAGGATAACTCCGCGGTACCTGCCTCTCTCTTTGAAATTCAAGCTACTGGAAGAGATGTAACGGTCCGTCTGTTGTGGCTGGAACTATAGCAGACCACATACACAGCTTCAAACATCTGCATGAGGCATAAATTCTCATGTCCCTGCAGCCGCAGGGACTCCTCTTGTTGGGTTTTTTTAAAAATATTATTTTATAACCCTTTCAAGGATTTATTTATTTATTTATCTATTATTTATTTATCTATTATTTATTTATTTATTTACCATGAACATCAAATATGATGCCATGGCATCTATTTTTGTTTAAGGCTTGTTATAAGGCGAGATATATATTTTAAAAAAAACAACATGTGATCGTGATCTCATTCATTCATTTTTTTTATTTACTTGGCGCTAAACCCTACTACTGACTAACTAACTAACTAACTAACTAACTAACTAACTAACTAACTAACTAACTAACTAACTAACTAACTAACTCATTCATTCATTCATTTGCAGGGACCTGGCCCATTAGAGACATAGAAAAAAGATCTTTTTATCTCTGGGCCCATGTACAACCATCCCTTCTCCTCGAGCTGAGGAATTGTTTTGTGGTAAAGCCTTGACGTGACTAGTAGTCGTGGTCTGCTAGGTTCTAATCAACTGGTTCAGTACCGAGACTTGAACAGTTGTGACGGAACAATGCCCCGTCACGTCTCGCGAGACTGGGACCTGAGTTTGTCTCCCTTATTATGTTTAATCTTTGTGTTATTTTAGTTTTTTGGTGTGTGCTCTCTTTCCGACCCCCACCCCCATCCCACCCCCACATCCACCGGCCCGACCCGCCCCACCCCCTCCGTCTGCCTCTCCCCCACCACCTCACCCCCTTCAAAAAAGAAAGCCGGGAAAAACTCAAATTTCACTCACGTTTTCTTTATCACCCTAAGCATTAAACCCAATGCGCAAAAGCCCATCGGGCCGACGACTGGCGCCGTTTGCCGGGCCGCGCATGGCCGTACGCGGGCCAACGGCGGCAGACGTCGGCCCGATGGCCTTTTGCGCATTGGAAAGCGACCTCTACCGGCAATAATGGGCTGATAGTTCTTGTAAAATTGTTGTTAATATATCGTACAACAGTGCGGCACAAGAGGCCTAACTTAACTTATAACGTTTAAATAATGTAAAATGAAAGGGCGTTTTTTGTTTTTTTTTTCTCTTTTGTACGCAATAGAGTACTACGGGCGAAGTGGAAAATCTCTGTCACATGGTCACTTGTCTCACATGGATTGTGAAAAGAAGGATATAAAAGTCTTAGTCGAGTCAAGACAACATTGATAATTCGTTGTTTTGGTGTATCATTGTTTTAGCAATTAATGCAGGCCATGGTGCAGATCATTTTAACCCATTTAGCCCCGACGCACTACAGCAGGAGATGGATCTACCATGACAATTCAAGGATAGTGACAGATTAGCTTGGCGCCTGATGGTGCCAAGGTAATCTGGGACTACTACCCTTGAATAATCATGGTCGATCTATCTTCTGTATCTGGTACATAGCCGTTAGGTGACACCCCTACAATCTTCAAAAATGCGGCAGTGGGGTTAAATGGGTTAAAGTCGAAATTCCCAAAATGACCAGATTATAGTTCAGGAGTAAAATCGACTATTATGGGTAGTGCCTAAAGGCCCATTCTTGAACTATTATGGTCGATCTAGAAGATATTGTTCTTATTTGTCTTTCCTGAAAATTACTGCAACCTTTTCTGGCGCCGCATTTGCACCGCCATGGTCGATCCATCTCTTTTGTTTCCAGTGTGTCACTACTGACTGGGTTAATGTTTCAAGCCTTTCAGGGCTGCGTGGGTTAATGCCGCAAGCCTTTCATCACCCGCTTCCCTTTCATTGTCGCAATTAAACCACGGCTCCCTCCCTGGGCACGTAACAGCGTCACACAATGAGTCCTCCCCCAAATCTCGCCACATCAAAACCTGGAAGAGCAAACGGTGCCTTGAATGCAGGCCAGTCGCCCACCCAGTCAGCACGACGCCTTCGGGCCTACGTCCGTCAGTCGTGGCTGGTCCGCCCACGTAAGTGCGTGGACCACCCACGGCTGACGTCGGCCAGATGGCATTTTGTCCACAGGAGTAAGCCATAAAACAGAAGCGTTCACAACTAAACGGGCAGGTCGTGTCCCGGAGCAGATTTAATGCCCGTAACGGTGGCCTAGCCAGGGCAGCGGGAAAAGGTTGAAATCTCAAATTTTCTCTACTCTCGTTGAGGACGAGAAAATGTAAATACATGTATGGAAGAAAAAAAAAAAGCAAGCAAGATGTGACCCACAGATGTGCCCTGTGAAAGCAAAAGGCAAACAGTGTGTCCATTTATAGGAGTCAAAAACTTATCATAAGGTCTAGTTCTGTAAGATTATCTCCTGTTGTATGAAACACAAACATACGAGCACAATATTAACTTCAAATCTCTCATTGAAATCTTTTACGGTATTTCTTTTACAATGATACGTTTTTAGTATACATTTACACCTGTTTAATTTTAAGACGCTCCTTTTAACTCATTTAACCCCGACGCCCTACAGCAGGTGATGGATCGACCATGACATTTCAAGGATAATGCCAGATTAGCTTGGCGCCTAAAGGCGCCAAGCTAATCTGGCACTAACCATGAATTGTCAAGGCCGATCTGTCTTCTGCAACCGGTACATGTTCGTTAGGTGACACTTTCAATTTTGGGAAATGCAGCCTTGGGGTTATATTGGTTAATTTGCCTGGCCAGACTCTTCTTCGCAGACAAAGACTAGGTACGTAAGAAACAGGGCTGTCTGTTCCCAAGGCATACTGCTGCAGGGGCTCACGAAAATCTACGCCTCTTGCAGATCAAAGAGAATTATCTGAATGTCCAAAGAAACCCAACGTTGACTGTCGCGCAAAAACTAATTTACAGCTTCCGCGAAAAATGGACAGACCGGGTGACTGATGCGTCAACCTGGAAGCGATCTCCAATGGCTGAGCACGTCCACCTCTGCCACTTTCCCTGACAGATTGCCCAACAGGACAATGCACGGACGAACGAGCACTTAATTCGCACAGAGCTGGAACCGTATGGGGTACAAGCGCAGATTAAACGTGACCCCTATAACATCCTCTGTTTGAAGAAGCTAGATTTAATTTTGTTTTATTTTTGACAAAAAGGCATTCGTTCTTATGTTAGCCATATGACTACAGGGGATCATGAGTATCTATGTGGTTTTTTTGGTTGTTGTTGATGTTGTTGTGTGAACAAGGGTTGGCTGCTGATCTGGGTAGGTCTTCATGAGCGAAGCCAGACAAATCAGTCTGCAGCGATGTTCAAGTGAACCACAGCCACCTCGGGGACAGCCCAAATCATGGTGAGCCCATGAAGCCTATGGAGGCGGATGTCGATGCATAAGTTTTGATGGCACAATTTATATTTGTGTCACTCCAGCAGAAAAGTGTCGTAGTAGTAGTTCATCTGGAACAGGCACGTGGGACACAGGGGGAGGGTCTACAAAATGGGGGCGCTAAAGTCCCGGACCCCCTGCAGAACTGCCACGCGTCAGTGAAGCCAGCCAAGACCCATGCTCAGAACTGCAAGAGGCATAGATTCTCATGACCCCCTGCACCGCAGGGGCTCATGAGAATCCATGCCTCCTTGAAGTTTTAATAGTTTTCAGTCAAACCTCAAACGGTGAAGTTTACAGTCATCGGGGTATTAAAACAAAAATGCGCCTGAAGGAAACCAAGCCGCATGCAAGAATTCCCTGGTCCACATACAGGCATAGACGTTCAATCAGCTTTTGAACGACTTCTGGAGCCGTCCAACGTACGTCTACGACCGTCAAAATGACGTATTCTGAGGTGACTCAATGATCGAACAATTGGGAGGAGGGATTTATGAGGATACGTACAATTTCACGGGCGACTGCTCCCGGAGGCATTTACCCCCTAGTGCATGCAGCCACTGGTACTGTTAACCCCTTGTGCTGTCAGCCACCGATGGTGTTTCCATTTCCCGCGGCTGCATGCACAAGGGGGTTAACCCTTTCTCGGGTCCTCAACGTCCACGGCCAGTCCCCTGGCGCAAGCACCCTAGCGTCGGAAGGTCACGTGGCCCATCGATGAAAGTCACGTGTCGCGCCTGATTCCACGCCACGGTGATTCATTGGTCGTTTTGTTTCGCGCGCAACTCTTCGCAACTGGCGGCGATATTCGGGAAAATGATAATTAAACGACATTGTTGCCCGGGCTCGCAGGCGCCTCTCACACATCCACTTGTGTCGAGAGTTTCTCAAATTGTATTAGAAAAGTGAAATCATTGTCAGAAGCCCGGCGGAGAAAAGAGGAGGCAGAACTCAGGAGCCGAGAGAGACTACACTGGTTTTCTCCCTCGATTCGCTACCGGAGGTAGCGAATCGAGGGAGACAACCAGTGTGGGGAGAGACTTGAAACTTTTATATTATAGGATGAAAGTTCAAGCCACATGGCTTACCTTCCAGCTAGACCTCCCCCACCCTACCCCCCACCCCCACCCCACCCCTCCCTCTCTCCACTCCTTCCTACCCCACTCACTCTTCACGCCCTCTCTCCAGCTCCGAAAAACGATGGTCTGTGACTCTGGCACCTTCTACGTACACGTTTAGTAACTTTTGCTTGTCTACCATTGATGTTATTATACGATGCGATCTCCGCCATCCATGTCTATTTAATTTTTTTTTAAAAAATAATAATAAAAAAGAACATCAGCTACACACGAGAAATTCATTGTCACACAATCAAAAGCTAGCTTTTCTCACAAATAGACATACCGGCTTGTGCAAAATAATGTCAGATCTGCATTGCCGTGAAATGTTGTCATCAGTAATTAGCTATATGAGCATTAAGTCGCCTCTCTTATTTCTGATTTTGTATTTGTCGTATAAACTACAATTATTTAAAGGAAATACACATGTTTGAATCAAACAAAGAGACACCAAGAAATATCATTCAAACGTACACATATCAATAAAATTTTAAAAAAGCTGATTTCACACACGTGACAAATGAAAAAAATAAATTTTGTAAGACTCGACACAGGTGAATTATACGTTATTATTACTAGAGCAACTGATGTACATCTGCGTACTTGCACCGGGCTAACTCACATGAGCTGATCTGTGATTTTGCATCCTATGGCTCTACGCCGAAAAGTTTAAACTCATTTACCAGCGTCCATTATAATGCACATAGAATCTGGGAACTCTCCGGCTGATGCCTCAGCAAAATATAAGTTGCTGTACTCTTTGACACAAAACTTAATTCATAAACAACCGCAAAACCACAATTATAAATTATTAATTTTTGCATCATAATCATATTATTACAATCGTATTGTAATCAGCTGACCACAAATGCTACATTACGTGGTATTCAGACAAAAATCAATCTGTTTGACACACCTTCTGATGATTTTCACGTCTGTGTATTCACTGCAAACCACACAAAATAATTTCCTCTTTCGTTTCAGTGCATGTCAATGCAGCTTAACATGCATCCGTGCTCGCATTAAAAAAATGAGCTGGTCTGTGATTTTGGACCTTACGGCTTATAGCCGTAAGGTCCAAAATCACAGACCAGCTCACAAATCACAGACTGTTTCCTTTGATCTCCGCCACACATTTGCTCATTTCAATAACAGCTAACGCAATTACTATGCACACGGAATAAGTTCACCATTCTGCCTCAAAGAAATATCATTTGCATTGAATCATTTCCCCGCCGTGACAAGGCTGCCCAACTCTCAATTCCCAACAAGAGAAGGGGAGGGAACTTTGTGGGAAGGAAGGATGGTTTGGACAAGCGCGTGCAATCAGTGAAGCATAGCTAATTCAATAAATCAAACCGTAACCACTGAAGCGTGGAAAGGCAAGAGGGGGGACGATTGTATGAGATTGCGAGAGAGAGGGCCAGTCGTTATAATTAATTGTATCACTGAATATTGCTCCGTGAATCACCAACTGGAAACACGCCCGTCTGGTTCCATGGCTATGAAATTGCAAGATAAAGGTGAGTGAGGGAAAGGGGTGTGTGTGTGTGTGCCGGTGTGTGTGTGTGTGTGTGTGTGTGTGTGTGTGTGTGTGTGTGTGTGTGTGTGTGTGTGTGTGTGTGCGGTGGGGGGGGGGAGAGGAGAAGGGTGTGTGTGTGTGTTTGGGGGCGGAGGGAGTGATGGGGATTTGGGAGGTGAGGAGGAGAGGGGGAGAGAGGGGGGGAGGGGTATTTGAGATTGAAACGTCCTGACAAGAAACAATTGCGTCTTTGGATTCTGCACCGAGTGTCTCAGGATGGACTTGCAACTGGACAGATTGTGAAAATTGTGAGATCTAGCACACGAATACCCAAAACTATCCTGAATTGTAAAAACTGATTCAGGATATTTTTGGCTACTTTCTTGTGCCAGATCTCAAAACACAGTTTGTCAGATAGATTGTATTTCGAGATCTAGCACAAGATTTTATTTGTTTTACAAATAATTTTAGGGGGGTGTGGGAGATTGAGGTCGTGTCACGTGGGGGTGTGAGGATTTCTCAACTCATTGGAGACGTGTCGTAGACGGATACGCGGCGAATAGCCGCGTATCCGTACACGGCACGTCTCCAAAGAGTTAAATGCACGTGATACGCTTATGCCTCGCGCTGGGACCATATGGCGTTGAGGCGCGTCCCCTGGGTGGTGGATAAGGGGTCCGTCGTGAGAGGGGTGTACCGAATGAAATAAGGTGCCGTGAACCAACATGGTCTAAGGGAAGGTGACCCCGACAGAAAACCCCTGGTCCTCCTAGTAAGGGGGTTGGGCGTGGGGGGGTAGCTTCCCCACCCTGCAAAAAAGGAAATAGCTACAATAACGCCGACGAAAAGACTAACAGTAATTCCTTTCCTGGAGGAGGAAGGTTCTTCTACCAGAAGACTTATGACGTCCTGTGGTGAAAGCCGGAAGTCTTCGGAAGCCACAGGACCGAGCCGCCTCTCTCTATCTAGGGATACAACCATGGGCACATGGAACGTCAAGACCATGTACCAGAGCGGCAAGGCCGCCCAGATAGCAGCGGAAATGCAAAAGTACAACCTTTCCCTGCAAGGTATCAGTGAAGCCAGATGGACGCAGTCTGGCCAGAAAAGGCTGTTAAGTGGGGAGATGATTCTGTATTCAGGTCATGAAGAGGAGAATGCCCCCCATACAGAAGGTGTAGCATTCATGCTGTCACCAGTGGCACAGAAAGCGCTGATGGGCTGGGAACCTCTTGGGCCAAGAATCATCACAGCAGCCTTTAGAACCAAGAAAAAGCTCAAGCTGAACGTCATCCAGTGTTATGCGCCCACTAATGACAGGGACGAGGAAGAGAAACAAGAGTTCTACGACCGACTCCAGAGTGCCTTGGACAAATGTGCGGAGCGGGACATCACCATCGTCATGGGCGATTTTAATGCCAAAATAGGGGAGGACAACACCGGATACGAAGAGGTGATGGGGAGACAGGGACTAGGCTCGGAGATGAGTGAGAACGGGGAGAGGTTTGTAGACTTTTGTGCTCTAAACAGACTTTCATTGGAGGCAGCATCTTCCCACACAGAAGGATACACAAAGCAACTTGGGTCTCACCTGACCATACAACAGAGAACCAAATAGACCATATCTGCATTAGCGAGAAATTTAGAAGATCCCTTCAAGATGTTCGAGTGAGGAGGGGAGCAGATGTCGCCTCCGACCACCATCTGCTTACCTTAAGAATGAAGCTCAAGCTAAAGAAAAGCCGCACAGAGACAACAAGAAGACAGCGCTATAATGTAGGCCTCCTGAGAGAAACTGGAGTTAGAGAAGAGTTCAAACTGGTGCTGTCCAACCGGTTTCAAGCGCTACAGGAGCTAGTAAATGAAGAGGAGGCGGTCACCACAGAGCAGCAGTGGAAGGCAGTTAGAGAGGCGCTGAACTCAACCTGCAAAGACACTGTAGGGTTCAGGAAACACCATCACAAGGACTGGCTGTCGGCACAGACCTTGAAGAAGATAGAAGTGAGGAAGCAGAAGAAAGCAGTTGTCAACAACAGTCGCACGAGAGCAGCCAAAGTAAGGGCACAGGGGGAATACTCAGAAGCCAACCGCGAAGTGAAGAGGAGTATCAGGGCAGACAAGAGGGCCTACACAGACAGCCTGGCAGCAGAGGCAGAAAAGGCAGCAGGCAGCGGCAACATGAAACAGCTCTACGACATTACCAGAAGATTGTCAGGCAAGTATGTCCATACAGAAAGACCAGTAAAAGACAAAGAAGGCAAGCCTATTGCAGACAGAGCAGACCAACTCGACAGATGGGCCGAGTATTTTGAAGAGTTACTGAACAGACCTAGCCCACCCGACCCCCCAGACATCCAGCCGGCAGAGACCGACCTACCCATCAGCTGTGACAGACCCAGCCGGGAAGAGATCAGAAGAGCAGTGGCATTTTTGAAGAACGGCAAAGCAGCAGGCACAGATGGCATCCCAGCGGAGTCTCTGAAAGCAGACCTAGAGACAACAGTGGAGATGCTGTACCCACTGTTTGGAAAGATCTGGGAAGAGGAGGTGATGCCGGCTGACTGGAAGGAGGGGTACCTAATCAAGCTTCCCAAGAAAGGCGACCTCAGCAAGTGTTCCAACTACAGAGGAATCACCTTGCTGTCTGTACCAGGAAAGGTCTTCAACAGGATCATCCTGGAGAGAATGAAAAGCTCCGTTGACCCCCAGCTGAGAGACCAGCAAGCAGGATTCAGGAAGGACCGATCATGTACAGACCAGATCGCCACTCTCCGCATCATCGTGGAACAGTCTCTGGAGTGGAGCTCCCCGCTGTACGTCAACTTTGTGGATTATGAGAAAGCATTTGACAGTGTGGACCGAGAGACTCTGTGGAGACTCCTACGTAACTACGGTGTACCCACAAAGCTCGTCCGCCTGATCAAGAGCAGCTACGATGGCATGACATGTCGCGTGATCCACGAAGGGCAGTTCACCAGGGAGCTCCAGGTCAGAACTGGTGTCAGGCAGGGGTGTCTGCTGTCTCCGTTCCTCTTCCTACTGGCCATAGACTGGGTCATGAAGATGACCACAGAGCACGGACGAAGTGGAATACAGTGGACACTGTGGACACAGCTTGACGACCTCGATAGTGCAGACGACTTGGCATTACTGTCCCACACTCATCAACAAATGCAGGACAAGACCACGAGGCTTGCTGACATCTCGTCCCAAGTGGGCCTCACCATTCACAAACAGAAAACAAAGACAATGAGGCTGAACGCAACCAGGGAAGAACCAGTCTTGCTTGCTGGCACCCCGTTGGAGGAGGTGGAGTCCTTCACCTATCTCGGGAGCATCATAGACAAAAAAGGCGGCACTGATGCAGATGTCAGAGCACGAATCGGTAAAGCCAGAGCAGCCTTTCTCCAGTTGAAAAAAGTGTGGAGTTCCAGAGAGCTGTCACAACACACCAAAGTCCGGATTTTCAACTCCAATGTAAAAGCAGTTCTCCTATATGGAGCAGAGACTTGGAGATTGACAAAAACCACAGTCAACAGAGTACAGACCTTAGTTGCCTTAGAAGAATTTTGAAAATCCACTGGCCAGAGAAAATCAGCAACGTCAGACTCTGGGAGAGAACAGAGCAGATAACAGCAGAGAATGAAATTGGGCGAAGAAGATGGGGATGGATCGGTCACAGTCTGAGAAAGCCAGCTTCCAGTATCACTAGGCAGGCATTGTCATGGAACCCCAGGGAAAGAGGAAAAGAGGTAGGCCGAGAAACTCCTGGCGCCGAGACCTCCAAGCAGACATCAAGAGACTGGGAACCACCTGGAGTAGAATCGAAGGAGAAGCACAGGACAGGAGTTGCTGGAGGTCTCTCGTCGACGGCCTATACCCGGGTAGGGGTGACAAGCGTAAGTAAGTAAGTAAGATACGCTTATGACACCACTGAAAGCCTGACACAATGAGCTTGAACTTGTCATTTGCAGATACGAGTATTTTCAGAATAGTTTAGAACATCTGCAGGGCCACATAATCCAAGTCACATAAACCCCCATTACCTCCTTGGCTTGAAAATGCAAATGATGCAGGCATAATCCAGCACATTGCAAGATACATAGATTCTCATGAGCCCCTCAAACTGCAGGGGGCTCATGACTGAGAATATGTGCCTCTTGCTGATGGAACATACATAACAGATATAAGCAAATCTCCTGGTCGACAGAGCCTGCGACTTCATGGACTCCTGAGAATCCACGCCTGTTGCAGACGGCATACACTGGCTAACGCATTCAATCCGTCCCGTATCAATAGCTGCGGAAGTGTCGTATAGCGTTGCCTCCCGCAACGCAATACAACACTTCTGCAGCTATTGATGCGGGGCGCCTTGAATGAGTTAAGGCATCACCAGTGTAATGTCTCTTGGTTGGCAGATTATCTAAAACAGACTTTCGTTTCAATCCCATAATCACATCT
The DNA here is from genome assembly GCA_036245525.1 of Semisulcospira habei. Lineage (NCBI taxonomy): Eukaryota > Metazoa > Mollusca > Gastropoda > Semisulcospiridae > Semisulcospira > Semisulcospira habei. The sequence continues at coordinate 276,949,737 of BTPG01000001.1, forward strand.
CAAATTCAGTCCCGCGTCTCAGTGGGACTCTCGTGAATACGGCGTCACAATGACGCAAGGTCCGGTCGCAGTGGGTACCGCTTGACAGTCTGATGACATGCTGTCACGGACGCTCTCAATCAATACACTGTTTGTGACATCTGCTTACCAGCGAGCGTGTCAATAAGAGATTAGAAGAAAAAGGAAATTCGTTTATCAGCATGTCGGGTTGTGTGTCGAGTTGTAATTGTAACCTGCTTATTAGTAGAACAGTATGTCAGACAATCCATACACACTCTGAAAGAGGCGTAGACAACTTAGCACTGACTTGCTATTCATCTCACACAATGTGATACGTGTGTGTGTGTGTGTGTGTGTGCGTGTGTTGCGTGCGTGCGCGTGTGTGTGTGTGTGTGTGTGTGTGTGTGTGTTTGCGTGTGTGTGTGTGTGTGTGTGTGTGTGTGTGTGTGTGTGTGTGTGTGTGTGTGTGTGTGTGTGTGTGTGTGTGTGTGTGTATGTGTGTGTATGATCGCATCGCTGAGTCTGCAATATGTATTGCTGTAGCCACTCAATAACGTTTTTCTTTCTTTGACACACGTATTGATATATTGTATAACAAGCAAATTAATATTTATAAATTTGTTTGATATACATATCTTCATTACCAGAAGATTGTCAGGCAAGTATGGCCATACAGAAAGACCAGTAAAAGACAAAGAAGGCAAGCCTATTGCAGACAGAGCAGACCAACTCGACAGATGGGCCGAGTATTTTGAAGAGTTACTGAACAGACCTAGCCCACCCGACCCCCCAGACATCCAGCCGGCAGAGACCGACCTACCCATCAGCTGTGACAGACCCAGCCGGGAAGAGATCAGAAGAGCAGTGGCATTTTTGAAGAACGGCAAAGCAGCAGGCACAGATGGCATCCCAGCGGAGTCTCTGAAAGCAGACCTAGAGACAACAGTGGAGATGCTGTACCCACTGTTTGGAAAGATCTGGGAAGAGGAGGTGATGCCGGCTGACTGGAAGGAGGGGTACCTAATCAAGCTTCCCAAGAAAGGCGACCTCAGCAAGTGTTCCAACTACAGAGGAATCACCTTGCTGTCAGTACCAGGAAAGGTCTTCAACAGGATCATCCTGGAGAGAATGAAGAGCTCCGTTGACCCCCAGCTGAGAGACCAGCAAGCAGGATTCAGGAAGAACCGATCATGTACAGACCAGATCGCCACTCTCCGCATCATCGTGGAACAGTCTCTGGAGTGGAGCTCCCCGCTGTACGTCAACTTTGTGGATTATGAGAAAGCATTTGACAGTGTGGACCGAGAGACTCTGTGGAAACTCCTACGACACTACGGTGTACCCACAAAGCTCGTCCGCCTGATCAAGAGCAGCTACGATGGCATGACATGTCGCGTGATCCACGAAGGGCAGTTCACCAGGGAGCTCCAGGTCAGAACTGGTGTCAGGCAGGGGTCTCTGCTGTCTCCGTTCCTCTTCCTACTGGCCATAGACTGGGTCATGAAGATGACCACAGAGCACAGACGAAGTGGAATACAGTGGACACTGTGGACACAGCTTGACGACCTCGATTTTGCAGACGACTTGGCATTACTGTCCCACACTCATCAACAAATGCAGGACAAGACCACGAGGCTTGCTGACATCTCGTCCCAAGTGGGCCTCACCATTCACAAACAGAAAACAAAGACAATGAGGTTGAACGCAACCAGGGAAGAACCAGTCTTGCTTGCTGGCACCCCGTTGGAGGAGGTGGAGTCCTTCACCTATCTCGGGAGCATCATAGACAAAAAAGGCGGCACTGATGCAGATGTCAGAGCACGAATCGGTAAAGCCAGAGCAGCCTTTCTCCAGTTGAAAAAAGTGTGGAGTTCCAGAGAGCTGTCACAACACACCAAAGTCCGGATTTTCAACTCCAACGTAAAAGCAGTTCTCCTATATGGAGCAGAGACTTGGAGATTGACAAAAACCACAGTCAACAGAGTACAGACCTTCATGAACAGTTGCCTTAGAAAAATTTTGAAAATCCACTGGCCAGAGAAGATCAGCAACGTCAGACTCTGGGAGAGAACAGAGCAGATAACAGCAGAGAATGAAATTGGGCGAAGAAGATGGGGATGGATCGGTCACAGTCTGAGAAAGCCAGCTTCCAGTATCACTAGGCAGGCATTGTCATGGAACCCCCAGGGAAAGAGGAAAAGAGGTAGGCCGAGAAACTCCTGGCGTCGAGACCTCCAAGCAGACATCAAGAGACTGGGAACCGCCTGGAGTAGAATCGAAGGAGAAGCACAGGACAGGAGTTGCTGGAGGTCTCTCGTCGACGGCCTATACCCGGGTAGGGGTGACAGGCGTAAGTAAGTAAGTACATATCTTCACAAAATCTCTGCGCGCCAAGATTCGATCTTGATGATACGCACATTTTCCAAAACGGAAACGCGAAATATTTTCATACGGCAACATTAACAAGTTTATTATATATAGTAATAATTAAATACTTCTTAGCGTGCACGAACGCTCGAAATTTACATCCAATAGAACAGACGCCAGGAAACGTGCGAGTCGCTGTAGTGAAACTTACTAGATGTCAGCTGGCGATATCGACAACCTGAGAATAGAACTAAATAAACATGCTGGCATTTTCCGCAATTTTGCGTGATTTAGTAACAAGTATAACTTACTCAGTAACACGCACGGTTATACAAAGCACTAGATGTGCTCATAGTCAGACGAAATCCACGCGCTGAGTCGACAGCGACATGCAGTTGACTGCCATTCATGTGTTTTGTCTAAACACCGCAATCAGCCGCAAAATGAATGTTTTGTTTTGTTTTGTTTTGTTTTGTTTTGGACTGGGTACACACATTTTATTGAGCAACGTTTTTGCTTGATATAGTGCCGATAACCGACAGATGTGATTACTTGACCCGAATCAAATGTCCTCGTCTTACGACTCTGACATTTTGATTCGGGTCTCGTAATCACATCTGCCTGTTATCGGCACTATATCAAGCAAAATGCTGCTCAATATAATATAATTTTAGCTCAGTCAGTTAAGTTATTGTCATACTTGTGTCCGTGTTTCTATTTGTGTCAGGGAGTGTTTCGTCAAAGTGTGTGTGTGTGTGTGTGTGTGTGTGTGTGTGTGTGTGTGTGTGTGTGTGTGTGTGTGTGCGTACACCAAATGACTGAACTGGGTTACTTTCTTTACCATCCTTATGCAATCTGGGTCGGTGTAAAATTTTGGGTGGCCAGATCAGAAACCCATTTTTTCTGAGGGTTGTTTCTGTATTATCTTTCATTCAAAATTCAGAAAAAAATATCAAAATACGATGTGCCCATTTTAACAGATTTACTTCATCGTTGTGTTTCAGGGATGCCCTGGGCCTGTGTGTGGACACGGAAGCGGCCGGAGTGTTTTCAGATCAATTTGATTGGTCCAACACCGATGAACGGAGTTCCTTCCCTTGCTTAAACGTCTTTCGTCTCCAACGGACGCACCGGTCATTCTCTCGCATTTGCAGAGGTATTTTATGCAATATTTCTTAGTTAAGAGCACGCCCAAATGTACTTGTTCAGTGCAGTTATTTAACTGAGAGATGCCTCCAATCCCCGTACCCGTTTGGCCCAGAAAAATAAGGCGTCTGCTTTCAAACGTGTCTTCGGCCGCACCGGCCGGGCCTGACCGTTGAGTCTTGTAGTAAATGATAATAGAACCCCACGATTTTAACAAAAGCTTTCTTCTTCAATGAAAGGAATTCGTTCAATAACCCCATTACAAGGTCAATCTGCCACGCGATTTTGTTTCTTCTTTCTTTTTTTTTTTCTGACGTGTTAACTTGCCACATGCATGCACAGTAACTATCAGTTGACTTTTTTTTTTTTTAAAAACAAAAATGGCGCCAGATTTCAATCCTCGTTCGCAAAACTGCCTCGCGATTCGAAGAACGAACGTCCACAAACAGGTCTCGTTTAGGAATGTGCAACTGAAGTATCGCTTTTTACTGTATTGCCAGTTTTTAGTTCTCAGGGTCACCCTGGTCAGCCCCACAGGGTGGGTTTTTCTCTCAATTCTGGGGCATGCATGTGTTTCTGTCTACCCTTTGTCCATTCACCTGTATAAATTTGCCTTTTTAAAACTCTCCCTACTGTCTGCACTGCCTGTAGCTCTTGATATTGGATGTGTGTTGCTAAATGGTCTTAGCTTTATGTCTTGGCCCCATGTGTTAGGTTTATTTAACTCATTCTACCCCAGACACACCACGGCAGGATAAGGATCCACCATGATAGTTCAAGGGTGATGCCAGAATAGCTTGGCGCCTACGGGCGCCAAGCTATTCTGGCATCTCCCTTGAACTATCATGGTCGATCTGTGCCCTGCACTGCAATGCAGTCTTGAGAGGACAGGGGCAAAATTTAAGGATTTTGGTGTTGGGGTAGAATGAGTTAACGTATTTGACCGGCAGGCGACATACATGGCAATGTTCTGTTTAGGTGGGTTTTTTTTCACAAGCAGTGCAGGCACGTCCTGAGAAAGCCTAGTGGCTGTCGGGACGTTAAGCAATGTACAATCAATCTGATTCAAAATGTCAGTTGGTTTACATGGTTGTATTGGACATGTTCTCAGCAACACCATTTTGGTCACACCGGCTCAGGACTTTCTGGCACACACCCAGCGCCGGATGGCAGCAGGATGTCCAAACCCATCAGGATCTATGCTGCAGAATCATGGCCCCCCAGCCTCTGCCACAGAGGGTGCGTCTGGTAGGAGGGTGCATGGACGGCAGCGGAATGCCCCCAATTACAAACTGGTAAGTAAAGTGATTCTATGATCATCTTCATTTTATTGGCTGGCGTGCGTGCGAAGCAAAAGTGAGTTTATGTTCTGGGCCACTGGTCGTCCGTCCGTCGTCCATGGTAAACTTTAACTCATTCTACCCCAACACCAAAATCCTTAAATTTTGCCCCTGTCCTCTCAAGACCGCATTGCAGCGCAGGACACAGATCGACCATGATAGTTCAAGGGTGGTGCCAGAATAGCTTGGCGCCCGTAGGCGCCAAGCTGTTCTGGCATCACCTTTGAACTATCATGGTCGATCCTTATCCCAGGGTGGGATTCTTCCGCGTTTCCGCGGATTTCCGTGGAAATTCTTTCACAATTCCGCTGAAGCATATTTATTTTCCGCGTCTAATAACAACAAAAAAGACGAGAAAAAAAAAAAAAATCTTCTTAAATGGCAAAAAAATCTCAAATGGGTTGGATTTGTATGCAGTTTGGTTCACTATCGCCCGACACTTCCGGTAGCTTTAGGTCGCAGTGGAAAATGGCGGTGAAAAAGGATATTGTCCAAGACAGAGTGCCGTTTAGTGTGCATCTGAACATAAACTGGTACGCACATTCCATTTTTATACTGCAGATCAGGAGTGTCATAACAAAGTCCATTTTCGGGTGTGTTTGGTCTCGCTCCCCGTGTCGGTTTTTGGATACTTTGGCGAACGGTGGACACGCGTGCCTATCCCCCCCCCCCCTCCCCCTGTCGTTTGATTTTTCGGCCGCTGAAAATGAAGGACATGAAACCACCCCCCCACCCCCCCCCACCCCCCCCCACCCCACCCCACCCCACCCCACCCACCCACCCACCCACCCCCCACCAATGTCGTTTGATTTTCCGCGTTTTCTTTCTTACTAGAATCCCACCCCTGTTATCCTGCTGTGGTGTGTCTGGGGGTAGAATGAGTTAACGGTGGCATTTTCTCGGAGACTATTCAAGCCACATTCTTCAAGCTTGGCCCAAGGATACTTTGTGGCAAGACCTTTTTAAACATGCCAATTTGAGTGACCTCTCTCAAAGGGTCACGCAGGGTTGACAAATGTGTGAAAACTGCTTGCATTTTCAGAAAACGTGGATTTTGACTGCTGCAGAAGCCAGCCCTCGTCACCGAGGTCACACATATGTAAATCGGTCATACACGGGATTACTCTTTTTATTCTTGTGCAAGGCCCCTTTAAACCAAAATTGGGCTGTTTCTGTTTCTAAGGCAGCTTTGGTTTTAATCTTTCTTTCTTTCTTTCTCCAGTTGGCAAATGGCGCCTGGGATGGACCCGAGACTGAGAGCAGTGCCAGCGCATCGCAATACGAGGGCAGTGATGACGAGGAGTTTGTTCCTGGCTCGAGCTCACCGGATTCAGAGGGTGTGTCAGCATCAATTGCTGGGATCTCGGACATAGACAGTATTGTATCGACTATGTTAGATTTCATCAAAGTGGCAGGTTTGGGGTGGCCAGGTGTTGGTGACGCTAGTACCAGCAAGGTGCAGTGTGCGTTAGGGGGTGGCAATGAGAATGTGGATAGGCAGGAGGAACATGATGCTGGAAAGAGTGGGGAAAGAGCACTTACAGAAGAAACGGGTGTGCACGTGTCGCAGAGAGGGAAAGGAAAGTACAAATGGGACAAGAAACATGCATGCAAATTGTGTGGCAAGCTTGTCTTGAAAATGAGCACGCACTTACAAGATGTCCATGCAGATGAGGCTGACGTTGCTAAAATTTTGTCGATGAAAAAAGGGACCAAGCAGAGACGTCGAGCATGGATCAGACTACAAGATGAGGGTGATTACATGCATAACGTTGCTGTTCTTGAAAACAAATCCGGATGTTTGATTCCTAAGTATCGCACCAAAACTAGTAAGGCAGACGACCTTCTCGCCTGTAGCCATTGCAAAGGGCTCTATCAAAAAAAGCTGATCTCTGTACACTCAAAACGTTGCTGTCAGAAGCCAGGAGGGTTTCAGATCACTCGGCGAGGGGACGCCGCTCGCCGTGGTCGGCTCATGCTTCCAATACCCTTAGACGTTGAATTTTCCTTCTACCACAAGGTCTTGGCTACCCAGAGAGATGATGAGATAAGCCGTCTCATCAGAACTGACCCCTTGCTTCTTGAGTATGGAAAGAGATTATTTGACCGCAGGGACATTGAAGAACACACGGCTGGACAAATCAGCTCCAGGATGCGGGAGTTAGGGAGACTGTTGAAGATTATCAGAGTGAGGTCAGAAATGAAAATCGCAAGTTTAAATGCTGTGATCAATTCAGCTAGCTTTGATCATGTTGTCCTGGCTGTAAAAGAGCTAGCAGATTTTGATGAGGACACACATCAGTTCAAAAAAGGCAATCTCGCAATGCGCATAGGCCATGCTTTGAAAAAGTGTTCACAGATCAAACAGTCACAGGCATCCAAACAGCTTGGACAGGGTTCAGACGACAGGTGGCGACAGGAGCTCTCTGAGGCGCAGCGGTTTGACTCCGTCTTCGACGGGGACTGGTATGATTGTGTGTCCGCTACAGCAGCCCAGTCGGTCGGGAAAATGACCATGAACAAACCCAAGCTGATCCCATCATGTGAAGATGTGAGGAAGGTCCAACAGCTTCTTGAGACAAGGATGGTTTCGGAAGATTATCCGACAGTGGTTAAAGCAACTCTTTGTGCTGTATCACTTTTCAACCGAAAACGAGGGGGAGAAGTTCAGAGAATGAAGGTGTCAGACTTCCAGAATGCTAAGATTGGATCGATCACCAATCAAGATATCTTGAAAGGTCTCACAGAGGTTGAGAAGAAAATGGTGAATCATTTTCAGCGAGTGGAAATCAGAGGCAAGTTTAATAGGAGTGTTCCCGTTTTGCTGACGAAGAAGATGATGACAACTGTGGACAGAATCCTTCAAATGAGGCAATCGGTGCCAGCTCTCGCTGATTCCCAGTACATCTTTGCCACACCTTCTGGTCAGAGGCCTTACAGAGGCCATGATGTTCTGAAGGCCCATGCCCTAGAAGCAGGGGTGTCATACCCAGCCATGTTCACATTTACTCAGTTGCGGAAACAGGTTGCAACTTTGGCTCAGTCAATGGCCATCTCGGAGTTAGACCAGGATCAGCTGGCAGATTTCCTTGGCCATGATATTCGGATACATCGCCATATCTACCGCCAACCTCAAGACGTCCTTCAAAAGGCAAAAGTGGCAAAGATTCTTCTGTCGGTTAACAATGGGATGACAGATTTTGAGAGTTGCATTAGAGCTGAGCTGGGCGATGATGAAGAGATTGACTTTGACAATGAAGACGCATCAGAAACTGGCAGAGAGGTCTCGGGGGGAACAGCACCTGTGAATGAAGCAAGTAGCAAGTCAGCAACACAGGAATCGATGAGCATGACGGAGAAAAGACGTCCAGAGCCTGATGACAATCTAGATAGTTTTGATGATGACAGTACTGCGTCGGCTCCTGTTCGAAAGAAAGCTAGATTTACAAGAAAACCATGGGGGGAAGCTGAAGAGAAAGCTGTTCAAACTCGTTTCAAGACACACCTCGTCATGAACAAACTTCCTGGAAAGGCCGAGATACAGTATGCAATGGCGCTGGAACCTGCACTTAGACATAGGCGCTGGACAAACATTAAGGATTACGTCCGCAACAGACTGAAAAAGTTACAAAAGAAATGAATTGAGCCGCCACTCGCAGCATTTTCGATTTCATACAGATTTATTACATCAGTGTTATTATTGGGGTGGTTTCAGCATGTATAGCCTGCTTTTTTTTTTTTTTTTTTTTTTTTTTTTTTTAATCTGATGGACGCCTGGATCATTTGTGACCCTCTCTCTCACAAAATCAGTCTTAAGAACTCGCATTTTGCATGTTTTGACATATATGCATTTATGAAAACTACAGTGTTTGCTGATTACTGTGATATATGACTGTATGCTGTAGTGCAAAAATTGTAAAAGCTGTTCTTAAGTGTTTAAAGTTGTTAAAGCCTCCGGCGGCCATTTTGAGAAAACAGCCTGTGAAGTTTCTGTGTGCAGCATAATTGGGGCCAAGGGCAGACTTTTAAAATCATTTTTTACCTATTTAATGGCATTTTTCATGATAAAGATTTTAACCATACGATACTTTGGTGTATGTAGAATACATTTCTCCCAAAAAGTGAAAATGCCCCAGATTGACCCCCCCACCACATATTATTGCGTGTAGTGCTGATTGGCTCGCTGCGAGTTAAGACTGGTTTCGTGAGAAAGGGTCACATTTTGTATACTGTATAACCTTTGGATTTGCAAAACGAAACAGCCGGCTGGGGACAAAAGACAATATAATAAGATAAGAAAACCATTGACAATGTAAAAATTGATTACAAGAGTGTTATTGGGGGGGGGGGGGGATCATTTTGTAATATACTGCATGCCATTTTAAAAACTCTGCAAATGAAAGAATCAGAGCATGAAATTTTCCTCTTTTTGGCGGATTTCCGCTTAAATGAAGCTGCCATTCCGCCGAATTTCCGCCGAAAACAAAATCGTAAAGTCACTATTCCAATACCGTGTTTCGTGATCTTTATGTGGCGGATATCCCCAAATCGCGTATTGAAAATTGAGCGAGGCGTTAGCTTTAGCTCGCACAGGTCACTTCCGGTCTTCAGTGGAGTCGTAGTCTGGTCAAAATACGGCGAAGAGAAAATACTTAAACGCGGAGACAGAATAGACGTCAGACGTTTCTGGAGCCAAGAATATTTGGAGATGGACTTGGCTCGAGAAAAGCGTAAACGACGAGCTCCGCGCTCAGTGTATTCGCAAGTTAGCCGGGCCTGTGGGCAGGCGTATTGCCGCGAACTGCGCAGAGTTGATATTAACTACGCGGCCGCGTAGCACTTGATGCTCACGTGTCTACAGCGAAACACAAGAAAGCTAAAAGCAGTGCCATTGGAAATATTACTCATGATGGTGAATAAATTTATTACAATGTATTTTTTTCCCAGTAAAGTTTGATGAAATTATGTTGAAAAATCTATATAACCTTTCTCCAGCTCAGTGACCATGGTACATAGTATTAAATAAGAGATAAAAGGAATCCATACTTACAGCTGATTAAGCAGAGATTATTAAAGAAAGTATATATATTATATAATTAAACTCAAATTTTAAAAAAAATGGAAAGACATTCAGATGTATTTTGAATAAGCATTTGGATATAAATATTCTGTTGAATACTTTGTTTTAGTATAACTTTTAAACCTTTGACACAAAAAATGAAAAGTGCACCCCAAAAATAAGAAAAAAAAAGCAAGATTTTTAGGTGGTTAAACTGCTCAGTTTCTCTCTAAAATGCACCAGATTGCACAAATTTTAATGTAAATTTTCAAAAATTTTTTCCGGGGGGGGGGGGGGGGGGGGGGGCATGCCCCCGGACCCCCCTAGTGAAAAGGGGTTTTCCTCTTTTTTTTAGTACGAGTAATTCCATGCTCTGAAGAATGGTTGGTTGTACTGCCATACCATTTTGCAAATGAAAGAATGGCTGGTTGTTTGTTGGAGACGAAAGACGTTAAATAAAGGCTGAAGTTTCAAGTGATTTCTTATGTTGTCAGTTAGTTAATTAATGTCGGTGTTCTGTTCTGTCATTTTAACTCGTTCTACCCCAAGATCGGAATCCCCAAATGTTGACGTCGTCTTCAGAAGACTGCGTTGCAGTGCAGGACACAGATCCACCATGATAGTTCAAGGGTGATGCCAGAATAGCTTGGCGCCCATAGGCGCCAAGCTATTCTGGCATCACCCTTGAACTATCATGGTGGATCTTTATTTTGCTGTGGTGTGTCTGGGGTAGAATAAGTTGAGCCCAATGTTGAAGTCGTCTTGAGAAGACTGCGTTGCAGTGCAGGACACGGATCCACCATGATGGTTCAAGGGTGATGCCAGAATAGCTTGGCGCCCATAGGCACCAAGCTATTCTGGCATCACCCTTGAACTATCATGGTGGATCTTTATTTTGCTGTGGTGTGTCTGGGGTAGAATAAGTTAAGCCCAAATGTTGAAGTCGTCTTCAGAAGACTGCGTTGCAGTGCAGGACACAGATCCACCACGATAGTTCAAGGGTGATGCTAGAATAGCTTGGTGCCCATAGGCGCCAAGCTATTCTGGCATCACCCTTGAACTATCGTGGTGGATCTTAAATTTTGCTGGGGTAGAATAAGTTAAGTGTTCGTTTCTTCGTCTGGGTCTTTTTCTATCTTTGATATTTTTCCACACTTTTTGACCCGCATCATAGTCATACTGAGGCTAAATAGCTTCAAATCTGTTCACTGCCATAATTCTATGCAAGCTACATTACAGTACTTACAGATGAGGACATAGACCAATGGCTTTAGTTCAAGGGTGGTGCCACAATAGCTTGGCGCCTAGAGGCACCAAGCTATTCTGGCACTAACCCTTGGACTATTTCAGTTACACTAGTTGCACACACTGGTGTATTCCGAATGATAAGGGTTAATATTCAAAATGCTCTGTTGCTGTTTGTCTGAAACTCCAGAGTACCCCAAAACGCACAAAAAAGGTCCTTTAATTTCCAGAATACATTATGTTGATTCTCACATCAATGCCATGATAAACTGTTTTGCTTCAAAAGGACAAAACGCAGCAATGTTTAAACGATTTCCTCTGTAAAAATCATAATCGAAAGGTTTCGGGCCAGTGTTTATTGAATTTTGCACCATACTATGTAAAGAATGTTAAAGCACACATACACATTTAAGTTGGGAAAAAAAAATTAATGTGAAAAAGAAGTATTCCATGAACTTGACCTTATTACAGACGCCTACTGTTGTGAAGACACCCATTTTGACTGTAATGCCAGTTTCATTTGTGTGAGAGAGACACCCACCCACTTTATTGGCAGAAACCCATTTTTTCGGCATCTAGTGGCTCTGTTTCTAGAAAATGTCTATTTTATTTTAAGTTATAGAGCTTAGTTATAATGTGAGTTCTAAACATTCGCATCAATTCCAGAGCCTTAGAATAAATAGAAATATGGGAACCCATTTTCACATGAAATGCTAGGTAACCCACTCTGATGGTTGCGTCTCCCTGTGTGTGTGTGTGTGTGTGTGTGTGTGTGTGTGTGTGTGTGTGTGTGTGTGTGTGTGTGTGTGCCAGTGTGTGTGTGTGTGTGTGTGTGTGTGTGTGTGCAGTGTGTGTGTGTGTGCAGTGTGTGTGTGTGTGTGCAGTGTGTGTGTGTTTGCAATTGTCTCGTCTGCAATATCAATATGATATGTATTTATATTAGCTCAGTCAGTTAAGTTATTATGCCCGCATGTCTTTACATTTCTGTGGCGCCAAAAGATTTGCTCTTGATTCATGCCTTTTAATAGACGATAAGGTTTATTCAGTTCAGTGCAGCTCAACAGATTCTCATGAATTGCTGCGGCTGCAGGGGCATATGACAATACGTGTAGGATCGGTAGGATCGACCTTGTTAATATTAACCCCATCCCTGGCACTGATCGTACATTTGTGTTTCTGAAATCCTTGTTCACGCAACGACCAAACGCCAAACCCGTCCCCAAAAAACATGGAAACAAAATTGCTCTCAGCAAGAGGCATAGATCCTCATGAGCCCCCGCAGTCGCGGGGGCTCATGAGAATCTAAGCCTCTTGCAGCTGGATCGTGTTCAGTTTTTCACTTTTGTTGTTGTTGTCTCAACTGAACCGGAGAACGTTCAAAGGACAGTTTGGAATACAGGTATTTCAATGCCTAAAACTTTATCCTAATAAACGTTTCATCAACGTCAGCCGTTAACCGGATACTGCCAAGTTCATGCGGGTTTATCCGAAATTACATCAGACAGACAATTGAAGTAGACCATTACATTGCCGTGCGAAGGCAGAAGACAGCATATTAAATAAGCGAGGTTGCCATCGTAATACAATGAAAATATCGCTATTCACAAAAATGGACTTGCTGTCTGTGACTTACTCAGCGCACAGGGCAAGTAACCAACTCAGCGCAAGTGCAGGTCAAATTCCTGCGCCTTTCTCCCACTCTCTACACCCCCTTCCCCACCCCCACCTCCTTTGAAAGCTTGAAAGTTAACCCCTTCACGGCAGAGAAGTAGAGAACCTTATCCGTGTGCAAGAGACATAGATCCTCATGCGCCCTCGCAGTCGCGGCGGCTTATTAGGATCTATGTCTCTTGCTGAGACCAGTTTGTGTCCATATTCCTTTGACGGTGGTCGCTTTTGGTCAGACTCTGAAAGGAAGCTTTCAAGAAACAAAATATGCTTCCAGTGGCAGGCCAAGGGTTAAAGCAGTCAATTCGAAGATGCCTTGGCAACGGTAGTCCAAACGTCGTAACATAGATAATTCATATTTGCGGGAACTTATGATGATCTATAACCTCATGTCGCGTCGTGATATTAATATGTACGATCACACACTGTCGACTCATTTTGGCTCTGAACGGGAAGTAGACAGCCCAGTCAGTTTCAGAACGTGCTTACAAAGATCGGCAAAAAGTCCAAAACGGAACAAACACACTTAATTAACGGGTAATTATCTTCACTCACGTGAACTAGAGCTGAAACCGGCCATCACTTCACATTGACTCCACTCTTATCATCAAATAAAGTACACCTACACCAAGCGCAAATTAACCCCTTCGCTGCCGAGAAAAAGAGTGCACACGATTGAAATGCAAGAGACATAGCTCCTCATGAGCCCCCGCGACTGCGGGGCTTGTGAGGATCTATGCCTCTTGCTGAGACCGATTTGCATCCACGTATCTTAGACGGTTTTGGTTTTTGGTCGTTGAATGAACCAAGATTTCAGAAACAAAAATGCACGTACAGTGGCAGGGAAGGGGTTAATTTTGCTCTACTTCGTTTTAGGATCACAGATATAGATAAATGTGATACTTCAAAGCCATGATATATCAGCTTCTACATCAAGCCCCCGAGGATCTGTGCTCAATGCACGTATTCTGCCTCGGGCTGGTGTCGACTGAACTGAGTATCTTCTTCCGTTGCCTCCGCCCAAATGAGCCGCCGGAAACCCACGTCTGGCGCGTGCATCCGGAGCGCGCGAGGTGAGAGGAAGCTGGTAAGGTTTACATGTACGTGGCACAGAGGTTTCAAGTTACACATAGTGACATTGTTGACTGCTCTAGTGAGAGACCTTCATAATCTGTGTGTGCTTGTCCGTGATCCTCACACTTCACGCTGTAAGATACAAACAACGAACAACAACCACCACCGATCCCCCCCCTCCCTCCAAAAAACAACAACAACAACAAACAAACAAATAAACAAACCAAAAAAAACCCACAACAACAACAACAACCCCCCACTCCCAAAAAACAACAACAAACAACCCCCCCCCCCCAACAACAACAACAACAAAAACCACGCACACACATCAACACATATAAAATACACAATAAAAGTGGTTAAACATTGTTAAATCGATTTGCTCCATAGCAGGCTTCGATTACGATTGCTATAATTGGCCGATACAACGGGGCATCAATGTTGTCTCGCCTCAACTAAGACTTTTCTACCCTTCTTCTCACAGTTTATGGGAGCTACGGTACTGGTACCACACATTCCCACAGCTTTTCGCAGGTAACGGAAGTAACTCTCCTGCGCACAAAAGAGAAAAAGAGAAGAAATATCTGATATAACGACATTCAAATTGTATAATTAAACGATCCCTTCAGTTTGTCCAGGGGCATTGTTATACTATCAGCTAAGAACATTTCGATTTATAAAGAAGACACTGCGAAGTATGAACCCGTTACTGCCTGGTATAGGTCGCTTTAAGTACTCTGGAGTATTACAGTACTTCAGTTATAATCTGTGTGTGCGCGATAGCGGAGCACCTTGCTTAGTGACTGACGCAGGACTAAACTCTCGCATGCAACCCAGGCCATCAGTCCAAAGTCACAGTCCATAACAGACACACACACACACACACACACACACACACACACACACACACACACACACACACACACACACACACACGCACTGGTTGTCTCCCTCGATTCGCTACCGCTGATAAGCGGTAGCGAATCGAGGGAGGCGCAACCAGTGTGATACTTACCCTGACCTGTTTCGATTCAAGAACACTTGTAGAGCCAGAACAGAAGGATGTGACAATGCGCCCTATCTCGACCTGTCTTTAATAGACTATGGTCCCGGGTCAAAGGTTATGATGCGCACTTCGCAGACACACGAAACAAACATGCGTCGCGGCTGGTCTGTGATTTTGGACCATACGGTTCAGAACCCCACGGTCCCAAATCAAAGACTAGCGCCCAATGATAGGACACACTGGAACTAAATTGTCACATTTGTACAACGCAGTGCCACTTCAAACACTCTCAAAGCATTTTAAGCCTCTGGCTGCCATTTTTATAGTTGTTGTCGCGATCATTCCTGTAGGAAATCATCGCGACACAAAGAGCTGCCGACAGCCAAAGGGTTACTCAAGGATTCGTGTAGCAAACCCCTGCGACCAATAACTTATAGTAATGTCCCACCTAGATTATGAATCCTGCCGTTCTGAGAACCAGTTTCAGGAACACTTTCTTTTTCCAAGCCAGCAATTGCCGTCCAGCTGTCTCTCCTCTTCTTCTTGTTCACCCACGGCATCGAAGTTGGGGAAGGGAAAGGGGGGTGGGGCGGGGGAGGGGGTGGGGAGGGGGGCGGGGGGGGGGGGGCGATTTTATGGCCTGTGCAAGCCGGTATTATTTATATAATTGTTAGTAAAAAAAAAATTCTATTTTCTTTTCTTATAATTATCAAAAAATGAAACCATGCAGAACCAATACTGCTTACATTGGTAACGCTGGACTCCTGTCCCTCTGAATTGCAGCGAGATTTTTGCGTGGATCTAAAAATAATGCCAAACAAAGCCGTTAGGAGTATGCCAGGCAGGTACTGGCTATTGAAATTACGTGAAAGTTGACCCGGAAAGTCAGGGTTCATACATGGGAATTGTATGTTATCAGTTTGATACACTAAGGAACTGTGGGGTTTTTTTGTGGTTTTTTTTTTCTTAATTTTGAATTTCGATAACAGGCTTATGTGTCATATGAATACTCTTCGTTCTCTTTAAAAATAAATAGCAGATTAAAAAAGCTGTATATGTACTAAAGTTATTTCATTGTGTGTGAATGTCTGTGGGTTTTTTTTTTAGCTTACGGCTTCAAGGTCCAAAATCGCAGAACAGCACAAATTTCATCTACAGCTGTAGTTAACTGCCAGCTGACGCAGATTATGTTCCTGCGATCCTCGTTAATTCAACGCCCAAAGCTTCCCCTTCCCATGGAAATAAATACGAAGTGGTATCAGCAAGAGGCATAGATCCACATGGGCCCCCGCAATTGCGGGGGCCCATGTGGATCTATGGCTCTTGCATTTGGGTCTTGTTCACTTTTCTCGGCAGTCAGGGGGTTAACGTTACTTTATTGAATGCTATTTTTAGGATCATTCACCCTCTGCTGTAATCATGTGCTCATCACGCGGCCAGCTGCCATGCTTTGCCTCAGTTTCTTCAAAACTCTTTCTTACCAAAGGGGAACAACTCTTGTCTCGACTACGCGCCACGTACCCCCCCTCCTCCATTTACTTCTCATCACTACCACGCGTGATTTGTTTAGCTCAGATTTTCGCAGAAAGGACACAAGTCCACAATCGCAAAGACACCACTCACTCCTCGCTCCAAATAGTTTTTCAACACAAGCTTGTTGAGCACTCTTTTTGGAAAATGGGGACAGAAGTCTCATATCTCAGAGGCATCACTTAACCCGCCCTTCTTCTATTCATTTTCATCACGGCGTTTGCATAGTCTTTTTTTCTGGAGAAAGGAAGTAATTTGCATTACTTCGCTGCTACTCTATACTCCCTTTTACCATCAAACCAAGCCAAACTAGACTGGATGATTGAACAGATCAAAGAACGACAATTCGTGCTCGCGAGAGGCAGGCAGAGCTAGCAACAGTCATGACCATCCGCAGAACGTTTTTGTCTGGGTTTTCTTAAGAGACGACGCAGAAACCCATCAAAGAGTGACTGCACACAGGTTGTCTCCCTCGATTCGCTACCGCTAAAAGCGGTAGCGAATCGAGGGAGACAACCAGTGTGAATTTATTGCAGACGACTCAACAGCGAGTTTTGTGGGACAGGGACAACTATTGCCTTGACTGATTGATCAATATAGGTGCACTCTAAATCTCTAACTGTGCCGTGTTTGATTTTACATGATCTTTCAACAAATGTAGAAAAGAAGCTTCTTGGGTTGCTTGTCCTTGCTGTGCTGGGACTTAAACCCAAGACCCGGCTAGCTCCTTCTCTCTCTCCCCCCCCCCCCTCTCTCTCTCTCTCTCTGTTGTTTTTAAATGTTGTATAGTTTAGCAAGGACAAACACGAAAAGAGGCCTGTGCACCTATTGTTTCCATCCTTGAGAAATAAAGTATCATTCATTCATTCATTCTCTCTCTCTCTCTCTCTCTCTCTCTCTCTCTCTCTCTCTCTCTCTCTCTCTCTCTCTCTCTCTCTCTCTCTCTCTCTCTCTCTCTCTCTGCCTGGTTGCAAAAAATTATGTCTCTGAAACCATAGCAAAATTTATTTCCAGATATGTTCGTCTGCTACTGTTGAATGAAGACAGCAAGAGGCACAGATCTTCATGAGTCTCTGCAGCACTGCCTTTTAAAGACAAAAGACAGCAAGTCCATTTCATTGTGCGGCTATGAAAATCTCGCTGTTCACAAAAACATTGACTACTGTGTTTTGCCTACATATGGCAGCACTGAGATTTTAGTTGTTTAGTTTAATTAGGGTAGAACGTCCTTCGCGCAAGAGTAATAATGAACGGCGGGTTTTTTGGGGGGGAGGGGGGGGGGGGGCAGGGACAGCTATTGCCTATGGAGCACAACCTGAACACTGGTCAGTTCAGGCAAAATGCAACTGTGCTACTTCGATACAGGACTTTTAACGGACATGCTACTCGAACAAGCCCTCTCTCTCGTTATGCCTGGACACAAAACAAGAGAGACAGACAGACATACAGACAGAGGTCAATTTTTTTAAAGGACTTCACTAGGACCTGTCAACGGACATCCTACAGAACAAATCCGTGATGTGCTTTTCTATTCAGTTTTATTTTCGCAGTTGGGCGTTACCTGGGCGGAGCCAGACGAAGAGGCGTCTGTCGCTGTGATCCTCTAGCGATCACAATACCCCGACATTACCACAACACCCCACACTTACGTCTGGAGTAGATCCTCATGAGTCCCTGCAATGCAGGGAGTCATGAGGATCTATACCTCTTGCCAAACTCTTCCCTCACTCGATTTAACCCTATTCCCTAGATCGAGGAGAGTGTGAGAGTTGCAGGTGTTCGCTTTGACAACACCTGGACAATAGCGAATGGAAGGGGTGATTACCGGTGAGGCTTTACCTGAGCCGTCAATCAAAGGCCAGGTGAGAATTGTCATTAATTTTCAATCACTCGCTTCCTCGCCGCCACGCGCGCTCAATTGTTGTGGTTTGGGGCCGTGCTTGTATGGTGTCGCCGTCTGGGCCAGAGGGGTCAACTTCGCTACATTTTGGGATAAATGGGAAATTGTAGCTATCACTCATAAATCTCGAAAAGACGCGAAAAGACGGGCTGGTTCTATAGCATGCCCGGTAACTCATTCAGTCTCGACACACCACAGCCAGATATGGCTCGACCATGATAGTTCAAGGGTGGTGCCAGAATAGCTTGGCGCCTATAGGCGCCAAGC
Source organism: Semisulcospira habei (assembly GCA_036245525.1). Lineage (NCBI taxonomy): Eukaryota > Metazoa > Mollusca > Gastropoda > Semisulcospiridae > Semisulcospira > Semisulcospira habei. The sequence goes on from BTPG01000001.1 coordinate 276,968,339, forward strand.
TATTCTGGCACCACCCTTGAACTATCGTGGTCGATCAGTCTCCTGAATTGTAATGCAGTCCTCAGAGGACAACTCCAAAATGTGGGGGGTTGGTCCCTGGGACACAATGAGTTAAAGATCCTGGTAAATCAAATTGGCACAGATGCAGTGCGCCTGAATTGATCAGTGTTCAGGTCGTACGCCACAGGCAGTAGCTGTCACTGACCCCCATAACCCGCCCGTTAGGGCCGTCCTTAATCAATCCTGTGCTGTGGACGTTAAACCCCGAACCAACCCACGCGTAAATCGACCCCACTGGTGCTCTGATCTAGATGAAAATTCCAATAGTGAAATAGCCACCCAGACGTGTAAAACCAGTCGTGCGCATTAACTGACGGCTGAGCAACGTATGTAGGCATGTTACCCGGTGTTTTGATGAACCCCGGCTTTGTGGCGCCTTCGGCAAAACAGATGACGTGATGACGACAACCACGCTAAATAGTTCTACGAAGTCAAGTCAAAGGATAGATTTATATTAAACGATTTTTGTGTCATGTAAATATTTGACAGTGTATCTAATCTGAAACGTTATTTATCATTTGTCATACTGGTCTAAATACCAACAGGCCATTGAACTGCCTTTCATCAAAAATGAATATTTTTCCTCAGTCACCACTACCATCCTCCGCGAAAGCATTTTATGCAACAACAACGACGATGGCAACAACAACAACATCACCACAAAAACAAACAAACAAACAAACAAACAAACAAAAAAGAAAAACGAGAAGTCATCATCATCATCATCAGTCCCTTGCCCGAACTGGGCGTTGGGGGGACTGAAAGGCAGCAGCAACAGACAGTGCTCTCCACTGAGTTCTATTTTGGGCGGTGGCAAGCAAGTCTGGCATCTTGAGTTCGGTCCATTCTTTTATGTTTGCGACCCAACTCTTTCTCTGACGACCTCGCCGACGACTTCCTTCGAGAGTGCCTTGGAGGATAGTCTTGGACAAGGTGTTGTGTCGGGTCACGTGGCCAAACCAAGCAAGCTTGCGCCGTTTCACGGTTGCCAGAAGGGGTTCATGTGGGCCCACCAGGGAAGTGACGATGCTCCGTACATATTCGTTGGTCTTGTGCTCGCGGTACGAGATGCGGAGCAACTTCCTCAGGCACTTGTTCTCAAAGGCCTGGATTTTCTTTTCTGAGTCTGCAAGCAGTGTCCAAGTCTCACAGCCGTAGAGTAGAATAGACACTACGAGGGACTTGTAAAGCCTGTACTTGATGGTGAAGCTGATGGAGTTACTTCGCCATATCCTGTCCAGCCTGGCCATTGCGGATGTTGCTGTACCTATCCTGATACGGATCTCTGCTATGCAACTACCGTCTTTGGACAGGGTGGCTCCCAAGTACTTGAAGCTATTGACCTCTTCTAGCTTCTGGCCATTCATGTGAATGTTGCTGCTGCTGTCGCTTGTGGTGTTGATCATCACTTTGCTTTTATCCGTACTGATCTCCATGCCATAAGACCTTGCGCTACTTGAAAGTTTGTCTGTCAGGTTTTGGAGCTCACTATTGCTGCCTGCCATGAGGTCAATGTCGTCTGCGAATCGAAGATTGCACAGGGATCTGCCACCAATAGAGATTGAAGTATGGTGGTCGTGGAGGGTTTCCTGCATGATCTTCTCCAGGAATATGTTGAAAAGGACAGGAGAGAGCAGGCATCCTTGACGGACACCGATCGTCGTCCTGAAGAACTCGCCTGACTGATTGTTAAGTAGAACCGCGCTGCAGGCGTTCTTGTAAAGCGCTTCTATCATTTGGATCAGTCCCTCCTCTATGTTGAACGATCTCATGACTTGCCAGAGTCCGTCGTGCCAGACGCGATCAAATGCTTTCCTGAAATCAATGAAGTTGTGGTAGAGTTCGCGCTGATGCTGCAGATGTTTCTCGATCAGGACGCGGCAGTTGAAAATCTGCTCTACAGTGCTTCTTCCAACTCTGAAGCCAGCCTGTTCTTCTGCCAGCAGTTCCTCGGCGAAAGTTTTGAGGCGGTTGAGAATGATTCTAAGCATTACTTTGCTAGGGTGACTTATCAGACTGATAGTTCTGTAGTTCTGGCACTGTTTCAGGTTTCCTTTCTTGGGGAGCGGGATCACTAGAGACTGTGTCCATTCTACTGGCCATTTCTTTTGCTCCCAGATCTTTTGACAGAGTGTAGTGAGGACCTTCGTTGTTACTTCTCCTCCATGTTTCAACAGTTCAGCAGGTACGTTGTCTACACCTGGAGACTTTCCTCCCTTCAGGCCGCGTACGGCTGCTTCCACCTCTTCAGCTAACACTGGCAGATCTTCAGACTTCCTGGCCCCAGCCTGGTTGTTTTGGAGGATGCTGGTGTCTGGCTCAGCCTTGTAGTTATACAAGTTTCGGCAGTACTCAGTCCATCTGTTTAGTACAGCAGTGTTTTCCGTAAGGAGTTGGCCGCTGCTGTCTTCGATGACTGTGGCTGTTCGCTGTTGAGTCTTGGTGAGGGTCCTTAGCGTTTCATAAGCCTTCTTGCTGTTGCCGTTTGCCATGCCCTCTTCCACGCTACAACACTGGTCTTCAATCCAATCTTCTTTGGCTTCTTTCATCCTCTTCCTGATCTTCTTGTTGACAAGTCTGTACTTGTTTGCTGATGTGAGGTCTTGGCCTCTCTTTTTCTTCCAGGCTCTCCTCTCATCACAGAGATCGAGGATGTCATCGGAGACCCAGGGCTGTTTGCGCTTCCTCTGCTTCCCCAGCTACAACAGGGAAAGCAACAGCAAGACCTCTTTCACCACAACTATTGTCATCACCACCATCCACAGCCACTACAGCCGTGTGCAGTAACCGAGACAACGAGACAAACTGGAGCAATTGTGACTAGATTTTACGCGTCACAAATTATTGCGTGTGTTTGATAAAGCTTTGTAGTCTCAGTGTTCCAACAGCGAAAGTTCTATTATAAATTATGCTACATGCACAGATGCTACAGATCTACAGACTGTTTGAAAATCTGCGGCCTTTGCTGACAAGGTTCAGCACCATTTATAGCTATTCCTATGATGTTCAGACGTAGCACACTACCGGAGTTTCTGCACTGAACATGAATTTGAGTGCTCCCACAGGGGGCCGCGGAGTCTATCACCTGTCTCACAACATCTGCAAGAGGCATAGATTCGCTTGAGCCCCTGCAGTTGCAGGGGCTCATGAGAATTTTGTCATTTGCTGACCGAGACTGGCTCCAGCTGTCTCGAGATGTTTCACGTTGACAGTATGGAAGAAACGTTTAGTCACGGTGGTTGTATGCAAATCACACATCTGTCCTCTCCATTTGCTCCTTCTTTCTACTGGTTGGTTCATCCCTACACAGCTTTCACTTTGGCTTCAGCATACCAGGTCGACTAAAATGAAGCTAGTGAATGAATAAAATTAAATAAATACATAGGGAAATCGAAAAAGCATGCAAGCTGCCAACCAAACCAACAAACGAGCGAAAGAACAAACGAACGAGCACGCAACCAAAGAACAAAGAAACGTTCGAATGAACCTACCTACCTACCAACCAGCCAACCAACCTACCAACCAACCAACCAACCAAACAAACAAACAATCCAACAAACAAAAAATCAATAATAGGAGATACCAGTGACCATGACAAAACGAAAGAACAAACAAATGAGCAAGCAAGCAAGCAAGTAAACAGGCAGGCAACCAAACACCAAACAACCAACCAAACAAACAAACAAACAAATCAATAAATAGGAGGTACCAGTGACCATGACAAAAGATGAAATGAACAAGGAGACGCCAGAAAAAAGGTTATTAGAACATGTGGGTCAGCTTTGGTTAGGACAACGAGATTTATAGCAGAAAGCACGCACATCCCTTAACTCATTCTACCCCAACACCGAAATCCCCAAATTTTGCCGCTGTCCTCTGAAGACTGCTTTGCAGTGCAGGACACAGATCGACCATGATAGTTCAAGGGTGATGCCAGAATAGCTTGGCGCCCATAGGCGCCAAGCTATTCTGGCATCGCCCTTGAACTATCATGGTCGATCCTTATCTTGCTGTGGTGTGTCTGGGGTAGAATGAGCTAATAGTTGACGTCGACGTTATGTTGGTTTAATTAAATTTGCCTATTGCGCGTAATTTTATCCAGGCGGACAGACAGTTGTCCAAAGATCAAGGCCATAGAGACTGGCAGTAGAGTAGGAAGCTATTTTGTACTAGAGAGGGAGGGAGGATTCGTAAAAAGATACGTTCCAGCCTAAAAAGTGAAACGACGAAGCGAGGAGGGGAAAAGGAGGGTTCCTAGGCCATCGTTTATTGAGGTGGATTACACTGAGTGTGGGGTGGCAGTATTGCTTTCGGCCGGGATTCTGTTTGTCCAATCTCAACAGCAATTTTATAGAACATCAACTGAACCTCCACGTACTACACCATTATCGCAGTACACCATTCACATGAAAACACAATAATACGCACACAAGTACAACAGACCCTCTTGCACCTTCCTGGGTTGCAGGGACTGTGAGGAAGTATGAACCCAGTTGGCGTCATTTAAGTGCGTGCACGTCAGCTCCGCCTCAGACGAACTGAATGACTTTCATTCCGGCATTTTGGATCACCAACATTCAGTGCACAATCGATAACTGAAGTAGCCATTCATTTAAGTGGCTATCGTCGAAAACAAAAAAGATACGTGTAATGTGGGCCGGTCTGTAATTTTGGACCTCACGGCTGTAAGCCGTGAGGTCCAAAACTACAGACCAGCCAGACTCGGATCAGCTACTCTGTTCTTGCAGAATGAAATTCTCGGCGGATTATACTTTTTTTTTATAGGTTGTGAAAACTTATTATAATATATATCACTGGTCCAATTTATATTTGTGTTTTTCGTTCGTAGGCGATATCCGACATTCAGTATGCTGTAGATAGACAGCTCTGTAGGCGGGCTCTGTACCGGCAGCCATTTGCATCGAGTGGCCATTTCGTTCGGCACTGAAAAAAAAAATCACATAATTCTCTCGGTGTAGCTTTGTTTCAGTTATGGGCAGCACATCTTTCCGAATTTACAGCTCAGATGTGTCGTTTTCCCACCATTAAACTAATCACGCGTGAAATTGGAGAACCACATTTGTTCTGGGGGGACAAAAATAGACAATGGCCAGGCTTAGCGGTGTTTAGACAGTGCAGTAATCTCTTCAGAATGGCTAACTGAGACAATAGCCAGGCTTTTGCGGTGTTTGGACAGTGTTGCCATTTCAGTGTCGTCTGAATGTAACGGATATGGATGAAATTTTCACCACCAGCGTCATAGATGGAGATGGATCGACTGGAGTAGTTCAAGGGTAGCGCCTGTTATCCTGGCGCGGCCTAGAAATCAGGCAATACCCTTGAACTATTCCCGTCGATTCATCTTCAGTGATTTGTATTTCAGTGGTGACTGGCAGATCATTCTACAATGAGAACCTGTCAAAGTCGGTTGTTGGGTTCTCACAGTACTTTAGCTGCCTAGAGGCATTTTTTCAAGCTTCGAAATTACTTTCAGTGGCTGTGCTAGGAGTTATGCAAATGTTAACTCTACAGGGTATTGTTAAGTATACCAAGAGGGAATTGTTGTCTTGGTTACATGGTTTTGCGTGTGTGTCAACACTAAAAAAAAAAAAAAAAGGGAAGGAAAAAAGGAAAAGCTGTTCGCACATAACTCGACCGTGTCAATTCAAGTATACTGCCGCTGTTTCTGCAGCCGGGAACAGTGAAAAGTGGAACAGGAACAGGAAAAGGAACAATGTTTGTGTGTCATTCATTCCCGATTTTTTCTAAAACCTTACAAAATAATAAAACGACTTGAATAGCCATAAAAAGCGGGACAATTAAAAATAAAGTAAACACTGAAAACAAATGCTGTTTAACAAAAGATTAATCACTTTCAACTGCATTCGCCAATACAACAATTAAAAGTACACCAATTCAAAATCACTTTGTGAAAAAAATGATTGAATTTGTTTATTCACAGAACACGCGTCCTATCCCAAAACTGAGATTTATCCTTCGTATTTTAATTTTCTGTCAGAAAACACATCGGGTGTATAATTATACATTATGCTACATTGTTATGAAGCAGACCACCGTGAGAGCCTCTTTCACTTCACACTTTCACCTGTGCGGGCCTGGTGTCAGTGATCTGTTGTGATCGGCCAAGCAAATAACACGCGACGCCTCCCCCAAATGTTTGGCTTGTGGTACCTATCGGCAATTGATCTTTCGTATTTTCAAATGGCACTGAACGAATGGTAACTGCATTCTTTAACCCATTCAGCCCTGACGCACTACAGCAGGAGATGGGTTGACCATGATAATTTAAGGGTAGTGCCTGTAGGCACCAAACTAACCTGGGACTGCCCTTGAATTATCATGGTCGATCCATCTCCTACAACTGGTGCATAGTCATTAGATGACGCCTCCAAAAAATTAGGAAATACGGCCGTCGGGCTGAATGAGTTAAACACCTTCCCTGCCAACGAACATACATTTCTGAAATACGTGTTCACTGAACGACCAAAAGTCACTCTCCGAAGAACATGGACACAAAGTGGTCTCAGCAAGAGGCATAGATTCTCATGAGCCCCCGCAGTCGCGGGGGCTCATGATAGTCTATGCGGCTCATGATGGTCTATGCCTTCTGCAGTTACATCGCGTTCACTTTTTCTCGAAGGGCTTATTTATCAGTTTATTTCAAACTGATCAGCAACACTTGAAACAATTTGAGTCCGATGTTGATTATCCAGTAAATTTCAGATGTACCAAAAAGCTAGGGGACCAATTGCGTTTGCTGTTCGATCTGATAAAAAAAAAACCGTTTTATCAGAGTAACTTGCACCGAAAAAGTATTACCGACTACTAAAATGGCGTTGTCTTATCCAACTTTTGTGACATCCATGGTTGCTATGAACGAATCGACCGCATTATATCAACACATCACAGACGATCGCCTATGTGCACAGTCCAGACCTGTGTAATGCGACCACCCAAGGGACAGTAACAAAAATGTCACCTTACACAGGTGGTCTCCTTATGCAGGATCATCTAAGTAACAGAATAAAATCATGGGACCATAAGTAGGTGTTCAGTTCAGTTCAATCAAGATGTGATCTCTACACACGGAAAGATCCGTACGCCCTCCACCCCACCTATCAGAAGTCTTCTCAGATTTTCTTAACACTGATCTCTTATGACCTTTCGATTCCCGCTGCTTTTGCCAAAACACCTCTGCTCCTCATGCGATCGACTCAGTGTGTGGTGCCCTTGACTCTGTTCCTGTAGAAGGTCCAAGCAGACCACCTACGGACCCTTGTCAGGGTCCGTAGGTGGTCTGCTTGGACTTTATACAGGTGTTGCCCTGGCAAGGTTTGACTGTATAACATTAACCCTTTTAGCCCCAAGGGTGCATTTCCTAAATTTTGGAAGTGTTACTTAACGACTATGTACCAGTTGCACGAGGCGGATTGACCATGATGCAAGGGTAGTGCCAGATTAGCTTGGCGCCGGATGCGCCAAGCTAATCTGGCACTACTCTTGAATTATCATGGTCAATCAATCTCCTGCTGTAGGGTGTTGGGGCTAAAAGGGTTAACTGCATTGCTAGATAAAACATACTGTAGGCCTGAGATAAAACTGTGGGAAGTTGTGAGAAGATTGTCGCTAGGTCCCCCAATCACGAATCACGCCTACCACCAGCATGGCTGACAAAGATCGCCCGTATCATCCCCTCCCCTCATCTGCCGTTCAGAACACGCGCCTTTAGCCAACGTTATCCATCTGTATGAGCAAAAAGTCTTCAAAGACCCCTTCACTTACCTGAGAATTTAATGAGGACATCTTAACTGCAAGAGACATAGATCCTCTTGAGCCCCCACAGATGCGGGGGCTCATGAGGATCTATGTCTCTTATTTTCACCACTTTATATAGATCTATGTTCCTGCCCGGCAGGGTCTCTTTGGCGTTGGATTAACAAAGAATCCAGAGATAAGTCTACAATCACTGGCACTGAAGGGGTTAACACATTCGACACGTGCTGCATCCGGATACGGCACCTATCGAGTGAGTTGATTGTCCTGAAACTTAGATCCGCATGAGCTAGGGACCCGTCTTGTGACACAAGGTCTAGGACCTGATGGGTTCGATCGGTCACATTCGTCAATAGAGGTTTTCAGAAATCACAAGTAAGCACACACACACACACACACACACACACACACACACACACACACACACACACACACACAAACACACACACACACATACACACACTGACACACACACACACACACACACACACACACACACACACACACACACACACACACAAAATGAAAAGAAAGAAAAGTGTGTCTTTTGACGCAGTGAGATAAGAAGCCCGGACAAACAAACATGTAGTTGTCGGAGTTTATGACAAACATGAGATATCACATGTAAGCCGTCCTTTTGATATTTTAAAAACTTTTCCTGTTTCGTTCATGTAGTATTTCATGTTAGTATTTCATGACGATTGTGCGGAGGCAGAGAGAGAGAGAGAGAGAGAGAGAGAGAGAGTTCACACGCCCAAGCGCCCTGCGAATATCATATTGAAAAGTTGTACCAAACTGCCCGAAACCAAAAACTACAACTCCGTCCCCCTTGTGTCACTGACCGTGTCCAAGTCAGCAGAAGTCACCGGGCCGGCGTCGGCCGCAGTGGGCCCGCGCACGAATGTGCGCGAGCCAACTGCGGTCAAAATCGGTCCGATGACCTTTTGCGCATTGGCCAGCGTGATCAAGGTTCGCGTGCGGACAGACAGGCGCGTGCCAGAATGATCGTCTCTGTCCTGACAGCAGCGAAGTCCCTTTGGGTCAAGGGGGATAACAAAGCAAGTCGACCCCCACTCCGCCCCCTCATTGTCCCACCTTGTAGGGGGGTGGGCAGGTATCCAGGAGGGTTAAGGGAGGGGTAGCCCCGACCCCTCGGGACGACTGCCTGCTGGACAGGACACTGACCCTCTTATTACGAGGACAATTGGACGTCAGCATCACAGCCGCAACTCCCAGTGGCGACCAGTGCCTATTGGCAAGAGGCATAAGCAGCGGCTCATGAGGATTTGCGCTTCTTGCAGCAGCACTTGAGAAGCACAAGCCTCTTGCCCGAGAAAGAATTACAGAGCCCGTGAGAACCTGTGGCTGCGCCTCTGGCCAATGAAGGTGACAAGAATACTTTGGGGAAATTGTAATTACCATCACCTGCAACCTTCGCAAAATTACTGAAACTCTTGTCCAGAAATTTCAACCGAACAGTATCAAGATGGACGTGGCGAGGGGGTAGGAAAGTGGTGAGGTGGGGGTAGAGTGGTAGGAGGAGTGGGTGGGTGGGTGACTAAACTTCATTTTCGGGGAGAATTCATAACTCATTCGAGACATGGCGCGTCCGAACACGCGGCATAAAGCCTCGTGTCCGAGTGCAGCACGTCTTGAATGCGGTTTTTAAAAAAATATATATATAGTTCAGTTCAGCTCAGTTCGGTAAAAATGGGATCTCTATGCTTAAAAAAAAAAAAAAAAAAAAAAAGACCCATACGCACCCCACCATGCCCATCAGATTTCCTTTCGATATCCTACAAAAAATATTGATCTGGTTCACTATGTATTTCTCATGTAATCTGAAGTCTTCCCAACGTCTGATGCCTTTCTGCACATGTCTGCTACGGAGGCTATCGATTTTTTTCCACTGCGCCATGAAAATACTTAGCGTTTACTTAATACTTACTTGACACTATGACAATACATCTTTGGCTCACCACAAGTAGCATTTGAGCTATTAAGAATAATTTACGTGTACGTTACAAATGTCAAAAATTGTTATATTTTAACCAACTCGAAATTTCGCATTTTACGGCAAGACGTATTAAATTGATGATACCTGTGTTCATAGCTCTGACTGCATTTGCACACATGAAATTTTTACTTTTTAAAAATGTATTTTGGGGGGAGAGAACAAGTCGTTTGCCAGTGATTACTTTTTATCAACAACATAGACATGACAACCATAACATCGCTCAAGATATGACAAGAGATGTTAGTTCTACTCGATAATTCAAATTTACTCTTGAAATGACCACGCCTGAAGAACCCCGACTCAAGTAGGCTTCGGTCTGAATGAGCACGCGCGTCGCACGCGACTCGCACGAGATTAGAGGTCCCGTTGAAGTAGACACTGTTTAAACTTACATTATATTGCCTGAAACTGATGTGCCACACATTTTTCCTAACAATATGCACAAAATAACGAACCTTCATTTTGAAAACAACTTAACCCATTTAGCCCTGACGCATTACAGCAGGAGATGGTCACTCTCAAACCAGATAGGTGAGGCTAGCGCTGGCAGAATTGTCAGTACTCAAACCAAGGGGAATCACAGCGCTGGACAGACAACAGTTAGATCCCCTGCCCCCGCCTATCAGGCACCCAATCGCCAGCCCACAGAGAAATACGCAGGTATAGAAAAGACAATCATTTCCATCCTCCATGGAAATGATTGTCTTATTCTATACCTGCGTATTTCTCTGTGGGCTGGCGATTGGGTGCCTGATAGGCGGGGGCAGGGGATCTAACTGTTGTCTGTCCAGCGCTGTGATTCCCCTTGGTTTGAGTACTAGCAGGAGATGGGTTGACCATGATAATTCAAGGGTAGTGCCAGATTAGCGTGGCGCCTGCCGGTGCCAAGCTAATCTTAGTCTTGCACTGCCCTTGAATTATCATGGTCGATCCACCTCCTGCAACTGGTTCATAGTCATTAGATGACGCCTCCAAAATTTGGGAAATACGGCAGTCGGGCTGAATGAGTTAACAGTGTGTACTGTGATGTTTTATCAAGGAAAACAGTGTTAAACTCAAGATAAGGGGTCCACTCAAGGAGGCTTTGATTTGAATTAGCGCGCGCGTCGCACGCGAGTTGCACGTGACTAGAGGTCCATCATGGTGGACACTGTGCCGACTTGCATTATATTACCTCAGGCGTGTCACACATTTTTATAACAATGTCGACACTTGAAAATAATGACCTTCATTTTGAAATAAACACAACAGTGTGTAATGCCATGGGAAACAATAACTCTTTAGAGTTATTGTCTCCCATTTCAAAACATTCCCACATAACTCTCTACTCAAGGAGGTGATGATTTGAATTGGCGCGCGCGTCCCTCGCGAACTGCACGTGACTTGAATTTCCGGTGTGCTGGACACTGTTTGGACTATGGAGATGCCTCGACAATTCTTTTAACAATGTCCACCAAAGGATGGACCTCTCGTGAGCAAATGTTTGTCTCTCTAGTGTCTAACATTAACTCATTGTGCTCGAGGCACAAAATAACATTTTACAGTTATCCTCTGAGGACTGTATTACAATTCAGGAGACAGATCGACCATGATAGTTCAAGGGTGGTGGCAAAATAGCTTGGGTATAGGCGCCAAGCTATTCTGCCACCACCCTTGAACTATCATGGTCGAGCAGGCGCCAAGCTATTCTGCCACCACCCTTGAACTATCATGGTCGAGCCATATCTTGCTGTGGTGTGTGGCGGGCAGAATGAGTTACAGCTGCCATCTCTTCAGATGAACATTCGCCATACCAGCTACAGGAATGACCAAATAATCCCTCCCTCTCTCTCTCTCTCTCTCTCTCTCTCTCTCTCTCTCTCTCTCTCTCTCTCTCTCTCTCTCTCTCTCTCTCTCTCTCTCTCTCTCTCTCTCTCTCTCTCTCTCTCTCTCTCTCTCTCTCTCTCTCTCTCTCTCTCTCTCTCTCTCTCTCTCTCTCTCTCTCTCTCTCTCTCTCTCTATCTCCATAAGACAATTAAATATCGTTCTTTCAAAACATTTGATAACAGTGACTTTCTGCGGGATCTGAGCAATACTCCTTTCAGTGACGTGTATAACCACACTTCTCCTGACAGAACCCTGTCGTACTGGATGGATCTGTTCCTTGGGGTCCTAAATAAGCATGCACACATAGGAGAAAAACGAGTTAAGCACTCTACCCTGCCACCCTGGTTAACAGTAGATATCAAACAGGCCATGTCATTTAGAGACAAACTTAAGAAAGAAAAACAGTTTGATGAATATAAGAAAGAACGAAATCGTGTTAAATACCTAGTGAGTGCGTCAAAAAAAAAAACCTGTTCTTCCAGGAAATGATAAGGGACAAAAAAGATACAGCATCGGTTTGGAAAGTCCTGAACGTTATATTCCATCCCATTTGTCAGCTGATATATTAAATAATCACTTTCTATCGACAGCTGAAACACGGCTTGCTCAGTCAGCTGCAAGTAGTAACGCAGAGTACCAAGTTCCTAGTGTACTGTTAAAATACTGTGAGGCAAAAAAATATACTGCAGACATTCATCATTCCTGATATTACCGTCGCTGAAGTCGGCAATTTTATTTCTAGCATGCCGAACTAAACGTCCACCGGGGTGGATGGTATCGACAACAAAATTCTGAAAATGTCACTACCGTGACCATATATACGGTAGAGGCACTCACTTATATCTTTAACCTCTGTATAAACACAGCACGTTTCCAACTATTTTCAAAGAGGCCAAGGTAATTCCAATCCCTAAATCAAAAGATCTTGTAGATGTCAATAACTACCGTCCTATCTCACTTTTGTTGGCCCTGTCAAAGCCCCTTGAAAAACACATACAAAAACACCTCCTCGATTTTCTAGAAAAGGGCAATTAATGAATATTCATCAGTCCGGCTTTTGACCGAAACATTCATGTCAGTCAGCACTGACACACATTGCAGACAGCTGGCTGGAATCAATAAATAAAAACCTGATGTCTGGAGCTGTTTTCTTAGACCTACAAAAAGCATTTGATCTTGTCGACCATGACATTCTCTTAAAGAAGCTAGCAGCATACCATATAAGTGAAACCGCCATAGCATTCTTTAGATCATACCCAAAAGACAGAAAATCAAAAGGTATATACCCATTGAAATACTCTAAACAAGGACAAGTTAACAACGGTGTCCCCCAGGGGTCGATCTTGGGACCTTTTCTATTTATAATATTCATTAATGATTTGCCTTTGCATATTACTAACACTGATGTCAACTGCAACCTGTTTGCGGACGATACGAGCCTCCATGTTTCGGGTTAAAAAAACAGCTGACATTAAACTTAGCTTCCAAAGTAGTCTCAGCGAGTTTCCGACTGGTGCACAGTGAATCATATGGTTCTTCATCCAGGAAAAACAAAGAGTATTTTAATCACTACACGACAAAAACACCAACGCCGACCACAGCCGTTACATTTACAACTGAACGCTAAACAAATAGAACAGGTCATGGAGCGTAAATTCTTGGGAATACGTTGACGAACAACTATGTTGGGAGACGCATATAAATACAGTCTGTAAAACCATTGCTAAAAGCACTTTCCTGTTGTCCCAGCTTAAACAAGTAACGGATACACATACTCGTAAACTGTTTTTTCATGCCCATATCAAGTCTCACGTTGATTATGTCTCCACAGTGTGGGACGGTTGTAGTGATGTTCACATGAACAGGTTAAACTCTCTATATAAAAGAGCTGTCAAAATTATAGATACGCGGCCCATTCCTACCACAGACAAATTTAGACATCTAAACATTCTCGGCCTGCGTCAACAACTTAGTTTTAACAAATGCATCCTCATGCACAAGATATTCAATAACATGACACTGCAGTATCTAACCACCATATTTATGCCACAGCAAGAACGCGAACGGACCTCAAGAAACAATACTTTACCCCTACCTCTGCCTAGAATTTACCTCTTTAAAACTAGTTTATCATTTTCTGGACTGTTTGTAAGGAACACTATTCCTGCACATTTGAAGACTATAGCCTCACTTGGAATCTTTAAAACGAAACTTTTCGATTACCTGATGAGCCAAACATAACATAACTGGGCACTTATTTAAACAAACCCTGATGGTTAATACTTTCATGTACCGCATGCATTTATGTATAGTGTGTGTGTGTGTGTGTGTGTGTGTGTGTGTGTGTGTGTGTGTGTGTGTGTGTGTGTGTGTGTGTGTGTTGGGGGGTGTGGGGTGTGGGGTGTGTGGGTGTGGGTGTGTGTGTGTGTGTGTGTGTGTGTGTGTGTGTGTGTGTGTGTGTGTGTATGTGTGTGTGTATGTGTGTGTGTGTGTGTGGTATAAGATGAATGTTGAGTGTTACTATTATATTGTGTATATATATATATTTTTTTAAATTATTATTATTTTGTTTCTATTAAAAAAAATTGTTGCATGAAATAATGTGTGTATATATATATCTTTTTTAAATTAAATTTTTTGTTTAACCTATTTTATGTTGTAGATGTTAGCAACGGCAAGTTTGTAAATAAGGATTTGTTTCTGTCAAAACTTTTTACCGTTGATAAATAAAGTTTCATCATCATCATCATCATCATCATCATCATCATCATCATCATCTCTCTCTCTCTCTCTCTCTCTCTCTCTCTCTCTCTCTCTCTCTCTCTCTCTCTCTCTCTCTCTCTCTCTCTCTCTCTCTCTCTCTCTCTCTCTCTCTCTCTCTCTCTCTCCGGCCAAGGACAAACATACCAGGCAAATTAATTTGACCTACAAGCCAGGTGGTGTAAAATTGACACCACAACCCCACCCCTGCCCCCCTCGGACACAAAAACTTTGAAGGACAGGGATGATACAGAGACGGGGTGGGGATACATTTTGACCTTCAGAGCCAAATGCCAGAGATGGATCGACCTAAACAGTCAAGGGTAGTGTCTGGTTAACTTGGCGCCTATGCAGGCGCTAAGCTAATCAGGCTCTACCCTTGATCCATCTAGATCGCACCATCTCCCGCGGAAAATTTCATATAGTAATCAACTGAAATGTTTACAATTTTAAGTCGTTCGGCGTTGGAAAGGATATGCTTAATACAGACATGCTGCCAGTCGCACGTGCTGGCCCTGAAGCGGACACGCGCCTCTTTTTGAATGGTCAGCCCTATCACGTGTCTCCTTTTGATTGGTCAGACTTATCACGTGTCTCTTTTTGATTGGTCAGCCTCATCGCGTGTCAGTTGTTGATTGGTCAACTTCTAGGCTTATTAATTTACTCACTGCTACGGTTTGTGGCTGTAGGGGCAATACAGCGTCCGGTACGGAGTTGAATTTCAGCGATAATTGGAAGGAAAATCTGTCAGCTTTCATGGGTATCAATCGAGGGAGACATTTTAATAACGAAAGGGCGAAGTTCTCTCTCTCTCTTTCTCTCTCTCTCTCTCTCTCTCTCTCTCTCTCTCTCTCTCTCTCTCTCTCTCTCTCTCTCTCTCTCTCTCTCTCTCTCTCTCTCTCTCTTTCTCTCTCTCCAAAATGAACACAACAAACAAATGTTGTATACTTTGCACGCACCTTTGAAAGTTCACCACACCTCTAATGTATTCACTGGATATCTTAATCCAATTAACCCATTAACCTCCTTTTTCCAAAATTTGGACGTGTCACCGAAAGACAATATGCCAGCTGAATGAAATGTATTCACCATGATAATTCAAGGGTAGTGCCAGACTAGCTTGGCGCCTATAGGCGCGAAGCTCATCTGGTACTATCCTTGAATTATCATGGTCAATACATTTAATTTCCTTGACAGTGCTTTTTCCTACTCACTTGGTAGTTTCTTCTAAATTACAAGCACTGGCAGTCAACCTTTTCGGTCTAGTTTTTTAATCCATCTCCTGCTGTAAGGCGTTGGGGCTAAATGTGTTAAGTCCTTGTTTTCTCTTCCATATCAATCGCCGTGAGATGGCCTCAGTCGCTTGATCGGCGTTAAACCATAATAAATAAGCTTCCAGATCAAACAGTCACACTACTTTGAAGTTGCCGCTTGCTTTGGAAAGTGAGATAACGAGCTTCTTTGGTTTTGCGGACGTAAAACTGACAAACGCACAATATTTTCATAAAAGCTCGTTCAGCTTCTTCCCCAGTAGCAGAACGTCTTCGAGGCCACGACGCAAATGTCTTCGGGGCCACAGCGGTGCCCGGGCCCACTGCAGTCGTTGTGGCCCCGAAGACATTTGCTTACTGGGTTACTAAATGTTATTTTTTCCCCCACACGGTAAGACAACTAATTCTACACTGAAAGAGTCGTAGCCCGAAGAGGTTATAAATCATCACAACCATAAGACGTTTTTCTTCTGACAACCTTGTCGGACAGATAGATGGTTAACTCATTCAAGACGTGCCGCATTCAGATACGCGGCTTCAGGCCGCGTATCCGGATGCCGCACGTCAGTCTCGAAAGTGGGTTGAGGACACGTCCTGCTTCAGTCTGAGTGTCAGCTGTCAGACCCGCTTCCATCGTGAGGTGCCGTTTCAGAAGCAGCAGACGTCATCGACAAAGCGGAGCATATAATTTTCACATTTTCAACTAGGCACTGATTAAACTAATCAACACCATGAGCTTCTAATGAAGGTAATACAAATTCAAAACGGGTACTGGGTTTCCGCCGAAGGACTGACAAATCTTAACACTGAGAAAGTTAAAATCTGCATGTATGTCTAACCAATGTTTTGTACACTGTGTTTAGGTATCCCTCCTGCTTTCAAACAAGGATCAGTCCTACTTTACACATACCCTCAAAAACGGAATACCAAGGGAAATTCAATTTGTCTCAGTGCCGGCTCATCATGTGTGTGTGTGTGTGTGTGTGTGTGAGTGTGTGTGTGTGTGTGTGTGTGTGTGTGTGTCAGTGTGTGTGTGTGTGTGTGTGTGTGTGTGTGTGTGTGTGTGTGTGTGTGTATGTGTGTGTGTGTGTGTGTGTGTGTGTGTGTGAGTTTTCTGCTCCTTGTAAATCAATGTATTTTGGGTTGTATGTGCTTGTTTCATTACTGTGATTGTAAAGCGCCTAGAGCACCTTGGTGATTAGGCGCTATATAAATTACCTTTATTATTAGTATTATTATTACGCCCGCGATTTCCCGCGAAATCGCCCCACCACTGGGCACACTCATTGGTTGAAGGACAGCGCGCGCCTGCCACGCGTCAGGTCACGTGTCTGCACTCGTCACGTGGTTGTGACCGGTGTCGTCTGTTGGAGCCCCAACGCTGTCCTCTTTCACCTGCAAGAGACGTACATTGTTATCAGCCACTGCGGACTCAGAAGTTCATTTCAATGAATGGCTTGTGACAGAAGGGACGGGTTGACATTTACGTCTCTGTTTATAGCTTGGAGCAGGTAAAAGGGTTTCAAGTCTATTTAGTGGTGGCCGTGAAGGTGTTTGACTGCTGTCAATGTTGTCGCCTCTGCCCACCCTGAATAAACTCTCACACACCCCGAATAAACTTCGCCACACCCCAAATACAACACTAATACTTCCACTCGGGTGACCGTGCCACCTTTGAGAAGCAGATGTAAATGGTACAAACCCCATAACAGCAAGAGGCATGGATTCTCATGAGCCCCTACGACTGCAGGGGCTCATGAGAATCTATGCTTTTTGAAGTCGGAGGGTCGGGTTGTTGAAATAAATAAATAAACTGTGGCACACTCCAACTAAACCTCCCCGCGTCCGCTTTGCACCGCAAGGTAAACTATTGATGAGAATTTAATACAAGGGAAGTAAATGATACCTCGCTGCAGAAAGAGTAAGTTCCCCTCAGAGCAGAAGGGGTGCGCGTGTGGCTGTCACTAGGTCGAAGCTTCGTTTTCTGGGCGAAATATTTTAATTAGGTACAAGGCGCAGAATCACAGAGCAGCACACACGCAGAGAGAAAAAAGTATAGTCTTTATGTCATTCGGCGAGACGTGCCGCTTCCGGATACGCGGCATAAGCCGCGTATCCGGAAGCGGCACGTGTCGAATGCGTTATCTTGTCAGTTCGGTCATAGATGACGGAGAAGGCAAAAGGTATGTAGTTCTGCAGCACTCTGGTTCCTGACTGAGTCACGAATGATGTTCCACTAATACACATATATTGACTGGGCGATTCAGACTTTGCCGGCCGTTATATCGCCACACACATAAGCGGCCATAAACACCAGTCTGCCGTTATGGCCACACCGGCGCAGCATGTCCATTTTTGAGACTAAACGAGAAATTTTCATTGCATGACAATGAAAATCTCGCTTTTCTCAAAGATGGAGTTACTACCTTGTGCCATATTTATCGTCTTTTATCTGGTGTGCCACATTTATCGTCGTTTATGTGGTGTGTTTCTATTCTGAAATGTCGGAAATTATATTGTTACGGCCTATCTATCTACATTCACTTGCTTCTGTATAACCATTTACTTATTTACCTACTTTCTGTTAGTGTTGCACTTATCAGAACTGTATCAAATTATTGGCCGCCACTCCATACTCTATTTTATTTAGAAAGATTTGAAGTCCAGAGCCATTGTGTTTATTAGATAGCTTGTTTCTCTGCAATGCCTCCATGTCTTTGCGGTGTATTTCAATGTTGAAATAAAACTGATCGAATCAGATCAAATAGCATCTACAGTTAAGGAGCCGTTTATGTCACTGGTGTTGTATGTTATAGCATTATTGGTGCATGCTAATTTTGTTAACTTATTCGAGACGTGCCGCCTACGGATACGCGGCTTAAGGCCGCGTATCCGGAGGCGGCACGCCTCGAATGAGTTAAAGAAGAAGAACGGAAGAAAATAAAAGACGCAACCATACTTTCTTTGAAAAAGTAAAAGTTTACAATGAATGTGATAATCCCTTGTGACAATGAATATAATAATCTCTTGCAGTTGGGTTGAGTTCACTTTTTCTGGGCAGTGAAGGGGTTAACAATAGAAAATAAACAGCATCGGCAGATCATAGAACAGAAGCAGCCCCCTCCCTCCTCTCTTTCCTCCCCCCCCCCACCCTCCACTCCTCGTCCCCCACCCCTTCCAAGAGAAAAAGAACAAAAATGAACAAATAAGGTGCCTTAGAGATGAAAGGGGAGGGAAAGGTGTTGTCGTCGCTAAAGAGGGGTTGTCATCTAAACTGAACGCAGAATGCTCAGACTCCGCGTGAAGTGCCCTCCACTTTCCCCCCTTACCCCCTCTAAGACAGCCGGCTCACAGATGTGCCTGAGCCATTTTTTCACATTCATTACCACCTCCATTATCTCTGTGACAAAGGCCTTTTCACACTTTGGAACTCAGGTTTTCTTGTGAAGTCTTAAGTGCTCACGTCGTACCCTCTGCGTGAGGCACATATCCTCATGAGCACCTGCGTTTTATCTCCAAAGGTTCAGTCTTGTACCAAAGTACTGACTACTACTGACAATGCCACACGGAGGAAACGACGCGAAATTTGTGAGCGGTTTGGTTTGCGTCGGACGACTCCCAACAACGGACGAGGGCGAAACCACAGCGTCTAAACAGCGTGTACCATAAGCGCAAACAACAATCCATATGTCTCCAAGAGGCATAGATCCTCAGAGGCGGCCCGGGATACAATAAGCGTGGACTCAGTGACAAGGCTCCAAACATCTCCAATAGGCATGGATCATCAGGAGCCCTATGGGCTCCTGAAGATCTATACATTTGGAGTGTTGTCTATGCTGTGATTTCGTTCCTGTTCATCAGTTCGTTTGTTCGTGCAAACTACTACGTCGTCCTTTCGGCTGAACGGTACCGTCTGAGTAGCAGCCAAGGGGTTGGTTTAAATAGTTTATTACTTTTGCAAAATACATAAAAGAATATACATCACTTCATCAGATCAAAACAAGCCACAGGCTTATATGATGATCTGGACGCTCATTTATACTATTTGCAAAATTTGCATGACGGTGGTTAAGGGGTTAAGCAGGCCTGTGCCATTTTCAAAGAAGCAAAGATCTTCATCAGCTTTTGTATCCTTGATGGGGTTCATGAGGATCTCGGCGTCATTTTGTTGTTGTTGTTGTTGTTGTTGTTGCCTGGACTAGCGTCGTTCATACGAAGCACATAGTTTCCATCACAACAGCTTTTTCACACCTTGGAGCCAAGTTTCTCTTCTGAAGTTTACCTATTTTAAGGCAGGCCTGTGTCAACTGCAACTGAGAGGCAAGGATCCTCCGTCATGAACTCCCTCAGGTATGCAGGGGGCCCATGACAATCTATGTCAGTCAGACAGAACAGACTGGGCGAGGTCCCACACTGGTTGTCTCCCTCGCTTGCAGCGCAACGATTCGACGCCGGGACTATGACTGAGACAGCCGGTGTGTGCGAGGTCTGCACGTGACCTTGTCCACAGTAAAACTACAAGGCGGGCAGATGGCCAAGCGAGGTCGGTCCACTTCGTCGAGGCCGTGAGCAGCAGAATTCTGAGTACCAGCAAACAAACAGACCTAGCGCCGACTCCGACCTGCGCGGGCCAGTGACGGTCGGAATCGGCCCTAGGACCGTTTGTTTACTGGCAGATCGTCCCGTCCCTATTTCAAGGAGGTGAAGAAAATGCAACAATGATGGAGGTAAAAACCGGATATGAATAGTTGAGTGCTGGTGTTTGATGGTTCGTTAGTAGCAGGCTTAAAGAAAAAAACCGATGACTTACTCAGCATGAGGAGAAGAGATGTTAACATACACTGTACATTGTACATGCGGCAGTCGGTCCGCTTAGCAAGAGGTATCAGTTGTGATGGTCTATTATTCCTTGCAGCAGGCAGACTGAAAAGTAAATTTTGAGCAAGCGTAATTCAAGAAAAGATTTAAGAATAAAGGAAAACGCAAGCGTACAAAAAAGCAAACAAGCAAAACAAACAAACAAATAAACAAAATCGATAGAACTACTCTGAACGAACGAAACGAGCGAGCGAGCAAACGAACGACGAAGGAAGGCAGGAACGAACGAACAAATGAACGAACGAACGAATAATGGAACGAACAACCAAGGTAAACAAACAAACAAACAAACAAACAAACAAACAAACAAACGAACGAAAGATGAACGATAAACAAACGAGCAAGCAAACGTGCCATCAATCGAAAGAACAAAAGAGCAAACGAACACATGACGAGCAAAGAAACAAAGTCTTTTATTTTTTTTCTTAATGCTAAAAATAAAACCTCATGCAGCAGTCCGTACGGGAGCTATTCTCCTGGATCGAAGGCGTTGGCTGAAATACTACAGCGCCTAACCCGTTCTAAAAAGCTATAGGTGATAATGCGTTTAGCCACTTGCCTGATAGTGTGATAGCTCACCAGAACTTTCCAAACCCACCTGTTCATCTGCATGAGGCATAGAGTCTTATGTGCCCCTGCCAATGCAGGGGCTCATGAGAATCTATGCCTCTTGACCTGGACTTATTTGGCGCTATTTACCTCAGAGAGAGGAAACAGCTTGGGTTTGAGTCTGCAACCTGACTGCTTTGAAGGGCTTTTAGGACAGAGCGGCTGAAAATGCGTGTCTGCTGTTATTATCACCTTTGCCAACTGGTGTTCCCGAGAGAGTAGCTCCTCAATTTCCCCCGTATAGCTAATTTAACTCGTTCGAGACGTGCCGCCTCTGGATACGCGGCTTATACCGCGTATCCGGAGGCGGCGCGTCTCGAGTGAGTTAACCATTTACCTGCGAGAACACAGCGAACGACACTCAACTGAAAAGAAAGGCATTACGGATCCTAATGAGTCCATGCAGACGCCTACATTTTCCGTTTAGCTAGAGTATAACCCGGTCACTGCCGTGACACAGCTGCAAGATCCTCAGGAGTCTCTGCAGACGGGTCAATTTTCCGTCCAGCTCATTCACTCACTGTCAGGGTGTAGCGAACGACATCTCACAACTACAAGAGGCATAGATCCTCATGATTCTCTACATTTCCCTCCAGCTCATTTTAACTCCTCATTCACTAACAGGGACTTAGTCTGCGATCAACAACCAACGGCTGTATGATGGTTAGTTCAAGGTTTAACGTTCACGGCACCGAAGTGATAATGGACGGCCCTGACGGGCGGGTTATGGGGGACAGGGAAATCTATTGCCTATGGAGTACGACCTAAACACTGATCAATTCTGGCGCACTGCAACTGTGCCACTTTGATTTACCAGGACCTTTCAACGGACATGGAGCAAGCCCGTCTTTTTTCCAGCTACCTGGGTCGGAACGGGGACTCGAACCCACGACCATTCGATTCCCTCCGCTCTCTTGCTCCGACGCTTAACCGCCTGGGCTATTTTGGACTCTGATGTATGAAAACAAAGACCTTATGGTTCCACCGAACCCTAAATATCTCAGTCTTACATTTTGACACCCCCCACCATAATTAAAGCACGTCAGAGGTTAAAACCATAATTAACAAAAGTCTAGAGATATATCCTTACTGACAATGCATATATAAGTGCCTAAATAGAGTCCGATTTTTCTACAAAGTTACTGAAAACTGCCGTTTGATTCAGGCGTCTAATGGGCGCGACAGACCGTCCGCGTTAGTATTTTTGAACCCGGCTCGGTGCTGGAATTGGATCTGATACTGCTGCAGCTTCAAACTCCAGCACAGCCGACCTTTGTTCTTGTCTTTCAACCGGTCCAACCACTTTAGGGGTTGATGATCCGTTTGGATGGGTAACTTTCGACCGCACAGGTAGGGGTGCAGGAGGTCCACAGCCAATACCATCGACAAACACTCCTTCTCCACGGTGGAGTAATGTGTCTCGGCGCCGCGAAATTTCCGACTGAGGAACATAACCGGGTGCTCCTCACCATCGTCCCCGAGTAGCGACAGAACAGCACCCAGACCTCTTTCTGAAGCATCGGCCTGGACCCGCAGAAACGGTTTCAAAAAGTCTGGGTTCTGCAGCAGTGGTGCGGCGGATATGCAGTCTTTCAACGTGTGAAAAGCTAACTCGCACTTAATAATAAATAATAATACCGTTATTATATAGGCGCTTTTTCTCAATTTTGGGGCAAATCGACTCAAAGCGCCGCGAACTGAAACCCAACACGCACACTCACGTAACAGACACGGATTTACGCCATTTAAGACAAACACAGTACAAGACAGACGAAGGGCCAGTTCAGCTACTGAAGTTACAGAGATTTTTGATCGCTTGTATTTGAAATTTGTAAAGTGGCCTGAAACCGGTACCAAAGTGTGGGGAGTTGGGGGGGGGGTGGGGGTGGAAGAACCGGAGTACCCGGAGAAAGAACCCCCGACGGTCCGCCCGAATTAACGGTGACACTTACCAGAGGAGAAAAGTCCGACGCCGGAACCCGTTTTCGAACCTCGCACCTTTGGCATTGGTGGCAGGCGCCTTAACCACTGCGACACGGACCGCCCCACTTGGGCGACCACTGTACTTTGTTTGAGCAATCTTTCTTCGTTATGTCGCTTAGAGGTGCCGAAATTTCCGCGAAGGAGGGCAGAAACCTACGGTAATACCCAAACTTTCCGAGGATGGCGCGAACATCGGTCTTTGTTTGCGGCCTAGGGAACTCCTGGATCGGTTTGATCTTTTTCTCTTGCGGCTTGAGGGTGCCTCCTCCAATGACGAATCCGAGGTAGGGCAATTCTGAACGACCGATCTCACATTTTGAGGGCTTTGCGGTAAGACCAACAGATCTCACACGCGAAAGCACACTGTTCAAATTCTCGATGTGGTGTTCCCACGATTGGCTAAAGATAACGACATCATCCATGTACGCCCTCGCGTGCTTACAGCTTGCTAACACTACGGACATCAACATCGTGAACGTTGCTGGACTGTTCATCATACCAAAAGGCATCACATCGAACTGAAAGTGTCCGAATGGGGTGACGAATGCGGATTTCAGTTTCTCCTATTCGGTCAAAGGTATCTGCCAGAATCCTGAGGTAAGGTCTATGGTGGAAATCACCTTGGCCTTTCCAACACTCTCTAGTACCTCATCAATACGGGGCATGGGAAAAGGGTCAAACATTGTCACCTGGTTCAGCGCCCTATAATCCGCACAGAAACGAAGGGTGCCATCGGCTTTCTTCACGACAACGATGGGTGCGGCGTAAGGGCTGATTGAAGGTCTCACGATACCCATATCTAACATGCGGTTCAGCTCCGCCTCAATACTAGCTCTAGCTGACTGAGCTATTCTGTACGGCCTTTTGTGCACTGGCGGGGAGTTTCCCGTCTTCACGTCGTGCTTAATGTGTTCTGCCGGGGACGTCAGACAATATGTCCTGAAAATCGTACAACAGCTGCCTCAGCTTCTGCTTCTGAGAGTCGGATAAGTCGTCCCTTATTCGCACGTCTAGCCATGTCTCCCTTCCTTGTAATTCTGGGTAGGACCTAACGTCAAAACTTGGATGTACTGGTTCTGACGACGTGTCTATAACAAGGCATGCTTTGGTCCGTTTCTGCCACTTTCTCAGCAGGTTCACGTGATAGACCCGCTTTGTCTTGCGCCTTTCCACTTCGTAGTTGACCTCAGCGAGATCTTTCTGGTGTCCGTATAGGGCCCTTGCCACTCCGCTCGTAACTTGCTGGTGGTGCTAGGCAAAAGAACTAGCACTTTGTCCCCAGCGTCGAAAGTCAGTGTACGTGCCTTCTTGTCATACCACACCTTCTGCTTAGAGAGAGACTCCGACAGATGCTCCTGCGCCAGATCAGTCATTTCAAAGAAACGGCCCCTCATCATCAACACATGCTCAATGAGGTTCTCCTCTTTCCACATGACTTCTCCTTCCCAGGCCTCTCGCACAATATCCATCGGACCGCGCACTGATCTCCCAAACAATAGCTCGAAGGGGGAGAATCCTGTGGACGCCTGCGGAACCTCACGGTACGCAAACAAGAGGTATGGGAGATAAGAGTCCCATGTCTTTGGATGACGACTGGCATACTTCATCAGCATAGACTTTAAGGTAGCATTGAACCTCTCTGCAAGACCATTCCCAGCCGGCTGAAAAGGAGAGGTATTCAGCTTCCTCACGCCCAAGAGTTTGCAGAGCTCCTGCATCAGTTGTGACATGAAATTGGTCCCTTGGTCGGACAGCAAATCATTTGGAACGCCGACCCGACTGAAGACTGTAATGAGTTCGTCAGCGACTTTCTTGGCGTCCATGGCTACAGCTTCCCGTGAGAAGACCTGAGTAAAGGTCCGACAAAGTCGATAGCGACCTTGTAAAATGGGACACCCACCACAGGAACTGTGACTAACTTGGCTCGATCATTACTCCGCTTCTTTGTCACCTTCTGACACGCCTCGCATGAGCGACAGTATCGAGCTATGTCTCCGAAGATACCTGGCCAGGAAAAATTTCTAAGCAGACGGCTCTTTCTCAATTCCTAGATGGCCTGACAATGGGATCTCATGTGCAAGCTGCAATAGCTGCTCTCTGTACGCCTGTGAAACAATCAACTGATGCGTCTCATCAACCTCTCCATGCCGGGGTGTCCACTTCCGGTACAGCATACTATCTTTGCTGTAAAAACACACCCTGACATTCTCCAACTCAACCAGTGACGTAACTTTCTTCCACGCCTCCGCTAGGCTACCGTCCTCTGCCTGTATTCTTTTCAGACTTTCTGACCCTATCTCGTGTAAAGAGACTAACTGAGAGATGCCTGTTTCCTTATGAGCGGCCTTAGGGTCACCACTGACCTCGCTAGAGCTTAAGTCCTCATCATCCATCACAGATGTGGGTTTTATCCATGATTCATGCATTCTTTCATCCGATTCGGTTTCCTCCTCACGCGATCTTTGCGTCCTTGGCGAGTTTCAGCCCGAGCCACTACCCAAACTGCCAAATCATTTCCTAACAAAACCTCATCTGGGTAGCTGTCTACAACGCCCACAGTGACTGGCCCGATAACATAGCTACAGCGCAGGTCTACGGATGCATGGATTTTGGGATTTTGGAAGTTCGACCATCTCCCCACTGTACTTATATGGACTCTCCAATGAAAACTCTCCTCTCGCTAACGTCCTCGAGCACCCCGTGTCCCTCGCAATAGTCACAGAGTTACCATTGACTGTCCCTTGCTCTGTGTACGGGTCATTGTCCCCTGGGTTTTCTTTCGGAGCTACTACCCGTCTCGACCCCTTTAAATCTCCCCCTAGGAGTGGGACACTTAGCGGCAATGTGTCCCTTCTTGCGACACCTGAAACACACGACATCTTTGGAACTCGACCTGTCCTGCTCCCCAAGCTCTGTTGCTGGATGGGGTGAAATAATACCCGGCCTCTCTTCTACGGGGCTTATGGACCGATAAGTACTGATCTGCTATAGAAATCAGCTGGCTCAAGGAGGACGGATCCTCCATGCGAAGCCAGTCGTTTAATTGGTCTGGTGAACTTTCCAGCAACTGTTCCCGAAGGATGAGATCGCGGAGTCCGGTATCGCTCACATTGACGTCACTAGCCTCGATTCACCGGTCTAAGCGATTTCCAAGACGGACCGTATACTCGCGGAAAGATTCGTCCGCTTCGCGTCGGCTGTATCTGAACCGCTCGCGGTAAGTCTCTGCCTTCAGTTCGTACCTGCAGACGAATGCCCTTCTTTAACGTATGATAGTCTTCACAATCATCTTCGCCCATTCTGCTGTAGGCTTCCTGGACGTTTCCCGACAAGCGTGGGGCTAGGCGCGTCGCACACTCCATCTCCGGTATTTGATATGATCGTGCCACTTTTTCGAAAGTCCGTAGGAAGACATCAATGTCATCTCCCTCTCTATACCTTAAGTGTTTTAGCCCCCCATAATCCGGCTGTGCAATTATTTCGGACACCGAACCCCTTTCCGATCCTACGCACCTGCTACTCTCTGCGTCTGCCGGGCTCTTTTCTTCCCGCTCGAACTCTAGCCTTTCTTCTGCGGCTTTAAGCTCAATCTCCGCTAACCCAGTTTGATGTTCTAATCGGAGCTGTTGTTGCCTCATGACAAGCTCAGTGGCGTCCCACTCCGTCTCCGCATTTACCATGCCCACCAGGACGTTAGCCGCCTGAGCTGACCCAGGAGTAGCGAACCCTGCTCCTCTGACATGCTTTATGGTGGTTAAGGATTCTAGAGTATACTATCGAAACAAAGTTCTAAAAGAAACCTAACAAATACTGAAATTAACTTGAAGTACATGCAACCCGCTAATTCTAACGATATCTTATGATACATTCATAAACGGTGGAATCAGAAAGCATGCAAGGTACTCACTACTCGGTGACCCGGCGGCTCACACACGCGTCACAAACCAAACGTGTCCACTGTAAGTCTCTCTGTGTCACTCTAACGACACGTTCATAACATCGTTCCCGATAGCGTCTTTCCCCAAACCGCGACACTAGCACGACAGGCTCCCCTGTCCACTTAAACACGATAGCGTTTTTCTCCCAACAGCGACACTAGCACGACAGGCTCCCCTGTCCACTGTACCCGATAGCGTCTATCACCACCACGGCGACACTACCACGACAGGCTTCCCTGTCCACTGAACACTATAGCGTCTATAATACCACGGCACTACCACGACAGGCTTCCCTGTCCACTGAACACTATAGCGTCTATAATACCACGGCAAGACTACCACGACAGGCTTCCCTGTCCACTGTACCCGATAGCGTCTATAACACCACAGCGACACTAGCACGACAGGCTTCCCTGTCCACTGCACACGATAGCGTCTATAACACCACGGCGACACTACCACGACAGGCTTCAGTCTCTGTCCACTGTACCCAATAGCTTCTATCACCACCACGGCGACACTACCACGACAGGCTTCCCTGTCCACTGCACACGGTAGCGTCTATAACACCACGGCGACACTACCACGACAGGCTTCCCTGTCCACTGAACACGATAGCGTCTATAACACCACAGCGACACTATATATATATGTATATGTATATATATATATATATATATATATATATATATATATATATATATATATATATATATATATATATATATATATATATATATATATATATATATATATATATATATATATATATATATATATATATATATATATATATATATATATGTGTTTTCATCCCTGCGTCATACGACTAATGGCTTGAGCGCAAACTGTACCATGTGACCGGGATACAACAACCCTTGTAGCGACAGATGGCCGACTTTTTGTAGCCCTCTTTCTGACCAGTTTTGTTCTATAAAAGATCATCAAGACCTACTAAAGTACAAAGTAACTTACTGTTGTTCGAAACAACAGGCACACTACTGGAGACGGCAACGTCATGAAAGATTTTAAATTACGTAAAAATTCTATTATATATAAATGTATATTCCTTTGTCGTCAGTCATGTCTGGCGTGATCCAGGTCGGACTAAGATTTCTTCGTGATTTCTTTTACGGAAACGTTGGAGGAATGAAAACAAATACGTTATTGGTAGCAGGGTCTTGAAAGGAACCATTGTACACCTCAGGCCTTCCGCCTTCGGGGTACAATGTTTCCTTTGATCTCCCTCAGGCCTACAAGGGTCCGTGTAGCAAACCCCTGCGACCAATAACTTATATTGTTTTCATCCCTACGTCACACGACCAATCAATTTTAGCGCAAACCGTACCACATGACAGAGCTACAAAAATGACTTGTAGCGACTCATGGCGGACTTGTTGTAGCCCTCTTTCTGACGCGTCTTGGGTGCCAGTCTTGTTCTACAAAAAATCACCAAAACGTTTTAAAGTACAAAGTTACTTACTTGTATGCCTGAGGGAGGTCATTGTACCGCGAAGGCCGAACAATACATTGTTCGAAACATCAGGCACACTACAGGAGACGGCAAAGTCATGAAATATTTTAAATTACGTCATACGTCTATTATGTATAAATGTATATTCCTTTGACGTCAGTCATGTCTGGCGTGATCCAGGTAGGACGATATCTTTTTTGATTTCTTTTACGTAAAAGCGGAGGAATAAAAACAAATACCTTATTGGGAGCAGGGGCTTGATGCACGGACCCTTGTAGGCCTTCGGGAGGCCAAAGGAACCATTGTACCCCTAAGGCCTTTGGCCTTCAGGGCACAATGGTTCCTTGGACCCCCCTGAAGCATACAAGGGTCCGTATAGCAAACCCCTGCTACCAGTAACTTATAATATATCCTCACTACAAACTCATTGATGAGAATCAGTACCTCTTGTCGGCCTCATTCATAAGAGCACAATACGTACACATTAACTCATTGACATTAACTCATTTAGAACATCATTCAGAAAGAGGCATAGAGTGTCATGTGTGCATGAGGGTCTATGATTCTCACCCCTCCAGATACAGGAGTGGCAAGCACAGTTCGAAGTTAGTTAGTTATTGGGGTTTCACGCCGAGCAGGCGACCAAGGCCATCTCACGGCAGATTCGAAGTTAGTGCTTGTATGGTTTTACACCTAGCTGCCAAGAGCATGGTACTGTTTTTCCCAAGAGGGAAAAAGTGTAGTTGATCAAATTTCATGTCCGTGAAACTAAAAATCATGCAGTGTGAAATGCAGGTATTATAGTCCGGCGGGTCCTGTCATTGCAGTAATCATTTCATAGTCGCTTCCAGGGTCATATGCCTCGCGGTAGCTAAAGCGCCTAATGCCATTACCTCGGCAATCTGGTGTCAAACAGAGCTGCCGAGGCTCATGCGAATCAAGGGCTCTTGCAGATGAGTGAAGTTAACCCTTACACTGCCAATGGGCACAGACTGAGTTTCGGAAATAATTGTAAATTCAACGCCAAAGGTCCCCAGCCGTCCAAGGTACATGGATACGAATTGGTTTCAGCAAGAGGCATAGATCCTCATGAGTCCCCGCAGTTGCGGGGGCTCATGAGGATCTATGCCTCGTGCAGTTGGGTGGTGTTCGAGTTTCTCGGCAGAGGGACTGCAGTTACAAGGGCCATTGACAAACACCGGCCGCAAATGCAAAATGTGTGTCGTTATCACCTTCACCAACTGCTGTCCACGAGAGGATAAGGTGTGGTCTCTAACCGCATCATCTTCGACTCGGTTTTTAGTTACAATTTCAATTTGAACCTGGATGCCTGACATCGGCTGAAAGAAACATACACGACAACACGAACTAAAACCCCAATGTCCCACGAGGAATCCGGAACATTCATGAAAGAAGAAGAAGAAGCAGCGGCGGATCGGGAGGGGGGGGCTCCAGGGGTTCCAAAAACCAAACCCCATTTTTAAAAAATGCTATAACAAAGTCCCTTTTGGGGGCGTTTGGACACCCCCCCCCCACACACACACACACACCCTCAGTTGTTTGATATTTTGGCGAATGGTTAGAGTGTTAGCACGCACGCGCATTCTCTGTATACCCCCCCCCCCCACCCACCCACCCACCCACCCACCCCCGTTGGCGAATGGTGAGAGTCTTAACACGCATTCTCTACCCTCCTCCTCTGCCACCCCCTCCCCTCCTCGAGGTAACTGATACGCCCCTGAGAAGAAGCGCTCTAGCTTACGTGACTTATGCATTTTCATATGTCACTAAACATTTATTTTCATCATTTTCTTTATGCAAAAGAGCGAACTACACACTATTTCCTTTTTCATTTCACTGCAGTTTGTGTTATTATGAAGTACCGAATACAACAAAACCCAAGCAGAATTTGTTTACTGAGCTGTTTGCGTCTGATGACAATATCGACTCAGATTTTTTTCAGACCGTCCCTGCCTTTTTGGCATGCCATAACATCTGTGTAGGGCTTACAAAGCAATAATAACACAAGCAAGCGCTTGCAAACACAGTGCGGTTACCCTTCTTATGACAAGACTGTATGGAAGCGCAATGCCATAACATCTGTGTAGGGCTTACAAAGCAATAATAACACAAGCAAGCGCTTGCAAACACAGTGCGGTTACCCTTCTTATCACAAGACTGTATGGAAGCGCAATGCCATAACATCTGTGTAGGGCTTACAAAGCAATAATAACACAAGCAAGCGCTTGCAAACACAGTGCGGTTACCCTTCTTATCACAAGACTGTATGGAAGCGCAATGCGATTAACCCGTTCAGTGCCGAGAAAATCTGAACACCATCCAACTGCAAGAGGTATAGATCCTCATGAGCCCCCGCAGTTGAGGGGGCTCATGAGGATCTATGCCTCTTGCTGACACCACTTTGAATCGATGTTCCTGGGACGTTTTGGGCATTGAATTAACGACGACTGCAGAAACACAGTCAGCGTCATCTGACACTGGACGGGTTAAAGGAAATGACGCAATATTAAGGGCAAATGAATGCACTTGAAATATTACACGAAGGAGTCCACCTGGGTTTAACCTGTCCTTACGGACAAGAGTCCATTTTTGATCAAAGTTCTACTACCTTAGATCGATCGTACCAAGTCTCGCATTCGACTAAGGCACAAGGCTACACACAACAGGGTATCGAACAACATGATGTGTTTTTCACACAGTCGATAATTATGTAAGTGTAGAATGGTGTATTCAGGTTCCGGGTTTAACCCCTTCCCTGATGAGAAAAAAAAGTGAACACGATCCAGCTGCAAGAGACATAGATCCTCAATAGCCACCGCAGACTGCGGGGGCTAATGAGGATCTATGCTTCTTGCTGAGACCAATTTGTATCCATGTTTTTTTGGACGCTGTTGGCTTTTGGTCGTTGAATGAACCAAGATTTCAAAAACAACAATGTACGTACAGCGTACTTACAGTGGCAGGGAAGGGGTTAACCCTTTCCGCGCCATGGGTGCAGTTCCCGAATTTTGGAAGTGTTACTTAACGACTATGTGCCACTTGCACTAGGTGGATTGCCTATGATAATTCAAGGGTAGTGCCAGATTAGCTTGGCGCCTGAAGGCGCCAAGCTAATCTGACACTACCATTGAATTATCATGGCCAATCAATTTCCTGCTGTAGGGTGTTGGCGCTGAAAGGGTTAATACAACAGAACCTGTTTTGAACGACCGTTTTATAAAAGAGTGACAGGTGACTCGTCTTGCCTTACAAGACTTCTCTTCAGACAGAACCTGTCTTTAACTCGTTCCACCCCAACACCGAAATCCTTAAGTTTTGCCCTTGTCCTCTGAAGACTGCACTGCAGTGCAGGACACAGATCGACCATGATAGTTCAAGGGTGATGCCAGAACAGCTTGGCGCCCATAGGCGCCAAGCTATTCTGGCATCACCCTTGAACTATCATGGTCGATCCTTATCTTGCTGTGGTGTGTCTGGGGTAGAATGAGTTAAAGGGCAGGCGCTCTCTCCAAGAGAAGTCTTTAAGAGCAAGAAGTGTCACCTGTCGTTAAAGGCCATCATTTAGGCTGGTGGTCGTACAAAACAGGTGATGCTGCATTGCACCTTCGCTGACACCAGAAAACAGTAATTAACTCATTCTACCCCAGACACACTACAGCAAGATAAGGATCGACCATGATAGTTCAAGGGTGATGCCAGAATAGCTTGGCGCTATGGGCGCCAAGCTATTCTGGCATCACTCTTGAACTATCATGGTCGCTCTGTGTCCTGCACTGCAATGCAGTCTTCAGAGGACAATGGCAAAATTTAAGGAATTCGGTGTTGGGGTAGAATGAGTTAAGACCATTTTTGGTTCGTGCAAACACAGCCTTGTTCAAACGGTTTCTGCTGTAGGCTATTCAAGTCTAAAAAGTTTGCAAAAGAAATTTAAGGGACATTTCAGAAATACAATTAACCCATTCAGCCCTGACGCACTGTTACACACCGGCCATAGTCAAGAGTTGTGTGAACAAAGACACCACCAGACAATTGTGTTTCCAGAAACGTCTTTTAATTCGGGTACATGGTTCTCCTACTAGATTGGGCAGGACCAATCTAATAGCGACATCTGAGCTTTCTGTCTGAGCTCTCGTTCTGAGCTCTTCTTCTCCTGAGCTCTTGTTCCCTTCTGAGCTCTTGTTTTCCTCCCTGTTTTCGTTCTGAGCTCTCCACAATATATACACATTCTGGGGACAGTGCCCTATTATTGAGAACGTCGCTCTTGGCTCCCAATTTGTCAAAAGAGCGTCTTTCTGTCAACCATTAATTTCTACTACAATGGGTCTTCCCCCAGGCCGTATACATTATACCTATATTTCTTGATCTTGGTCTTACAACTTAGGTATATGGTACTAAGCCCTTACTGATAATGGTCTTGAATAATAATTATGTACTGATACATGTGGATGCCATACGTAGTGTAACAGCACTACAGCAGGAGTTGGGTCGACCACGATAATTCCAGGGTAGTGCCAGATTAGTTTGGCGCCTTTCGGCGCCAAGCTAATCCGGCACTGCCCTTGAATTATCGTGGTCGATCCATCTCCTGCAACTGGTGCATAGTCATTAGATGACGCCTCCAAAATTTGGGAAATACGGCCGTCGGGTTGAATGAGTTAATATAAGATGTTCAGGGGGAAAAGGCAGGACAACAAAACGAAAACGAATGTCTTCTTTCCTCTCACGAACGTCAAATGGCTTCAGTATTACGGCACTTGCTTGGCTTTGTCAAACGTTTGTCCTGACACGTTTTCCAGTGAATTTAACCCATACGCAAGGGGCCGTGATCCTCATGTGCCCCCGCAAGGATGCGGGGGGCACATGAGTATCTTGAACACAATTACATCACTGTTTCCTTCGCCGGCTAGGGTCTGTCTTTTGTCGACTCAGAATCTGTACAAAACAAGGAACGGTGAGCATGAATAGAAGATGGGTGATGTTATAATCTGAATAGAACAACCCAACCAGCGAAGAATCATTGGGCTGACATCAGCCTCAGAACCTGCTATGCAGCAGGAAGGAAGGAAAACCGAAAAAGATGTGTTTTAAAAAAAAGCTGCTGTGTTTTCGAAGACCAGTGGTCTTAGATAGACTTGCTGAACTTTTAGCCTACATAGTCAAATAGAATGTAGCCAATTGAACTGAACTGAACTGAACAGAACTGAATTGAATTGATTTGAACTGAATCCAACACAAAAACTCACTTCCCAATGCACGTACAGAAAAAGTAAAC
The DNA here is from genome assembly GCA_036245525.1 of Semisulcospira habei. Classification (NCBI taxonomy): domain Eukaryota; kingdom Metazoa; phylum Mollusca; class Gastropoda; family Semisulcospiridae; genus Semisulcospira; species Semisulcospira habei. The sequence goes on from BTPG01000001.1 coordinate 277,002,282, forward strand.
CAATGCGCAAAAGGCCATCGGGCCGACGTCGGCCGCCGTTAGCCTACACAAGGTCGAGCGCCGATCAACGGCGGCCGACGTCGGCCCGATAGCCTTTGAGCATTAGGATATGTGGTCCTGCTACCATATTGCGACGATGCAGTAAAATTGATCACGCTGCTTTATGCCGACATCTCCAATGTATATAACCAAAAATGAATCACGAACAAAACAAGACAAAATGAAACTAGCGTATAGTAGGCCCTATTATAGTACAGGCTCTTCAAAACACAAAAAGTCATGACGAAAGCGAAGGGGGAAAAAATGTTGACGAACACACAAAAAGTGATGACGAGTTCCAAAAACTACCCGTTGCTGAACTCTTTCTGCATGACAGACAATTAAACCTTTCACAATCGCCACTTCACTCTTCGTTATTTAATTCAAACTTCCTTCATATCCAGTACCAACTGCAGACCACGAACCGACCATGGTAGCCCAAGAGTTGTACATGATCAGCTCGGACCCTTAGCTCAAGGGTTGTGCTTAATTTACTATCACAGGCGACCTATCATGAGCGACTTATTTTTTGTTAAATCGTATCTTTTTCGCATAATGCTTAGAAGACGAGCTCAGAAATGGAACACTTTCGCTTCTGAAAGTGAAAGAACCAACTAATACACGCTAGGGATTCCCTTGATTGGACAACCCTCACCTGAAAGGAAAGGCACGTGCGCGCGTGGAGGGCGCGTAAAGGCACCCTGTGTTCACCTGGTTCGACAGCACGTGCGACAGATGCGCGCGCCGTGCGCGAGCATGCCGCGCGAGAGGTCCGGAGGAATTACAAGCAAGACAAGATTTGCTGTGCGTATTTAAGAGGAAATTAATAAGCGATGGATCCGTGCTAGCTTGCCGCTCGAATCCTCCTTAAGTCTGAGTTGCCTGGCTTCTAACTTTTCCTTTTCAATTTGTAGTGCTGGTCTGAAATTTTGGACCTTACGGTTTTATCCGTAAGGTCCAAAATTACAGACCAGCACCTGAGCTTTCTTGACGACTACGGTTTCAGAATGACAGCGAATGTCCACAACGACGTGTTTGCAAACGACAGAGAGAGAGAGAGAGAGAGAGAGAGAGAGAGAGAGAGAGAGAGAGAGAGAGAGAGAGAGAGAGAGAGAGAGAGAGAGAGAGAGAGAGAGAGAGAGAGAGAGAGAAATGAAGAGCGAGAGAGAGAGAGTTGGAACCTGAAACCTGAAACTTTAGTTTCCAAGGATTAATATTGATTGTAAGCACGCACATTTTTTTTATTTTTTATTTTATTTTTATTTTAAATCAAAGAGAGAGACAGACAGACAAGCGTTCCATGCCCAATAAAAAAAAACACACATTTGTGTCTAATCTAGTCTTCAGCGACCATTCGGTCAAATACAGTAACAACAAGACGAAAACAGTCTTTACAGGTTATACGTAAGCACAAAAAAATCCTACAAAATCGATTGCAAAAATTTCAAATATTGATGTCAAGTCTTTGCATTATTCTCTTTTTAAAGTAACTCATCAAAAAAAACCTTACGAAATAACACATAACTTTCAATCATCAGGCTTTGTTTCTAATTGTGATAAGTTACAATTTTATTCTAAGACTTTCTTCACGTGTCATTTTAGTGTCGGTCTGTGATTTTGGACCTTCCGGCTTCTATCCATAAAGTAAAAAATCACAGATCAGCACACGTGTGCTGTTCGTACTACTTTAGAGAAGGTAGGTGGGTCACCCACCTTAGACTGTCGGGGACGGTTAGCCGATGTCTTTCAATTTCCCTTCACCGGAACCGGTGCGGCTTTTGTCGTCTGCTCTCGCCCCGTCTCGCGCACGATTACGAGAAGGATGACGTGACCATCGAGCAGTGAGCGCAGGGACCGGAAGTCTTAATGTTTGCAAGAAGGGTGCGCGTCTTGATCTGACTGGCTTCCGGCTGAAGATGATTGTAATGCTATTTGTATGCTAATCGCATATCGCACAATGGAACACAATTTTGGCATCACTGAAAGTCTCCACGGATGCATTGCGTTGGATTGAATTTGTACGCAGGTTTGCCGCACATAATCCTTTTTTTATTTTTTAGTTGGGCCCTTGCAATGATTTTGTCCTTAAACCTTCACTGGGTTAACAATATCCAAATGCAAGAGGCATAGAACCTCATGTGCTCCCGCAGTTGCGGGGTCTCATGAGAATCTATGCCTCTTGCTGACATCACTTTGTGTCCATGTTCCTTGCCGGATGGCTGGGACTCATTGGCGTTGAACTTACGAAAACTTCAAACAGGCAATCCGCGTCTAATGGCGGCGATGGGGTAAAGTTGGATTGCAAAGACGGAAATGTGTGCTGGTGAGTGATTTTGGGCTTTAGCGCTTACAGCCATAATGTCCAAAATCAGAGAGCAGTTCACAAAAACTAATTATGATCGCAATGAGCACTCGAACCGATTCCTAATTCAGCAAACTTCGGATATTAACTCTTAAACTCCACGAACTAAAAGACTTTTATTATTCTATCGAATGGAAGTCATTTAGTTCTGTGAGTTTTAAGAGTTAAAAGTCGTCTGGGGACCCAAATGTTCTCGATGCTATATCAGAAGTTTGTTACAGGCAAAGTAAGGTGCACAGAAAAAAAGTTGTCTGGACCTCCCTAGTTCGTTAGTTAGGTTTAACTGACGCCGAGCGGGCAACTAAGGCCATCTCACGGTGGACTGGACCTCCCAAAAATTGTTGTTATAACCGACTTTTGTTACAATCCACCTTGTTATAAGCGAAGTCGACTCAAGATATCAGAGCTAAAAAATACAGACATGTCAATGAAGACGGTCATAACTTCTGCTCTCACTCTATCAGTCATTATCAACGTTTGGAAACCCACTTGCTACATCTGTAGATAAACTGGTTATGAGCTGAAGTCATACATTTTTGTGCGACATTCTATATGAGGTCAGCAGCGGACATCCTCAGATTTAGGAGCCGTCCTCTGAAGACTATGTTTAACTTGCTCAAGGCGCCCCACATCAATAGCTGCGGAAGTGTCGTTTAGCGTTGCCGACGGCAACGCTATACGACACTTCCGCAGCTATTGACCGGCTGGGTGAAGTAAAACTGAACGAGTTAGATTTCAGGAGCTAGATCGATCATGATGATATTTCAAACCAAACTCAATGCCACATGTAGGTCTGTGTAAACGACTGGCTGACGAAAGAAATAGTTCATCATATCCTAAGGATGAAATGACCATTTTGTTTAGGTATCCTTTGACCCCAGCTGGATTCGAACCCGCGACCTTCCGGACGAGAATCGAACACTCTGCCACCGAGATAATGACACTTTATTTTCCAAGGATAAATGATTGAGGTATAGAGTCCTTTTTTCAATCATTTCGAGACATCAAGCTTGAGCGTTCTGGACTGAGACAGATAATAATAATAATAATAATAATAATAATAATAATAATAATAATAATAATAATAATAATAATAATAATAATAATAATAATAATAATCGCATTAAATAGGCGCTTTATCCCAATTGAAAATCGGCTCAAAGCGCCGCCGCGAACTGAACCCAACAACTGAGCACGCTCACGTGAATCACGCGCATTCACTCACACACTGTACATAAACACAGAACATTCACGTGGTGCTAAGGGCAAGCTCAAGCGAGCTACTGAAGTTTTTGGAAATTCAAAATCGTTTCTATTTGAAATTTGATTAAGTGGGCTGAAGCTGATACCAAAGTGGAGGCGGAGGAAGAGCCGGAGTACCCGGAGAAAGAACCCCCGACGGTCCGCCCGAATTCAGGGTGACACTTACCGACTAGAGGAGAAAAATCCGACGCCGGAACCCGTAATCGAACCTCGCACCTTTAGCATTGGTGGCAGGCGCCTTAACCACTGCGCCACGGACCGCCCCAATAGACCATGATAGTTCAAGGGTGGTGTCAGAATAGCGGCATGGCTTGGGCGCCTCCAGGCGCCAAGCCGCTGTTCTGACCCACACCACCCGTGAACTATAATGGTTAATCCACACCCTGTCGTAGAATTAGTGACAGGGACGATGGACGAAATAAGATAAGACTAATCAGCCCCACATTGTGCCTGAAGAGCCTGAAATACCTGCTTCCGTCATTATCAAAGCCTCGCGACCTGACCTTGCCGCCATATCTCAAAGTAATCACGTGATCTGTGAAGATGTTTGCGCATGCTCTTGACGGCCGATAGGGAAGGTAACTGGCGGAAAGCCGTCCTCGACGGAGATCCGCAAATGCAATCAGCCTCTCACGGCGTTTTCAAGTGGTGAGGTCTGCTCACTCCATCATTAATAACTTTTGGAAAGGCATTTCCTTCTGTAACAGATTGTGTAGCTTTTGTTTTAACTAGTATTATTTTATCGCCGATTAGTTTCTCCAGATCAAAACAAGCAAGAACTAGATTATAAGACTGATAAAGCTTTATGTAGCTGTTGCTGATGATGGTTACACGCAGAATTAATTGTGTGTGTGTGTGTGTGTGTGTGTGTGTGTGTGTGTGTGTGTGTGTGTGTGTGTGTGTGTGTGTGTGTGTGTGTGTGTGTGAAATAGTCGTTATACAAAGTACACATCTGTGAAGCGTGATTGGCCTTTCTTTGTGATTTGTGCCTGCAATTTTTTAATCCTTGCGATTCGTGAAAATAAAGTAATTGTAAACGTGAAAAATAAAATGTAGATGTCAGTAATCCGTGAAAACGTCTTGTGTGCTATTCTGAGGGTGAAAAATCTTGCAGAATGTCAACCCCTTACTGAGCTGCCGGGGCAAGGAAAACGCAACCCAGCTGCAAGAGACATAAACCCTCATGAGCCCCCGGTCGCTTGTTAGTCTTATGTGCCTTCATGCCTACGTTTTGTCACATTTATATCGGTGCTGTTCACGCGAACGTCGGTCAGCGTGCGATCGTGTGACTGAGATCCGCAATTCGTGATTACTGGCAGTGAAGTAGTTAAGCCGTTCGGGTAGTGCCTAACCTCCTTTTCACACGTTATCCTTCCCCACCCTCCTCCGCCCCCTCTCTTTCGTAATTCTTCCCTCTCCTCTCCTCCACCCCCCCCCCCCCACCCCCCTAGCTTCCACCACCACCACCTTCCCCTGGCTCTCCTGTGATATTCGGTTCATAGACAACCACACATACGTTGGTTATTTATTATTCAGAGTTCCTCAACAACTCTCTCGTCACGGAACTGATCAGATAACAACAATTTGCTATTTAGTCAGATTTCTATCGTGCCTCCTCTAAGTGGTTGACATCTGGAAACTATTTTACAGCCGGACAAGGATGGCCGTAATCTCATTACCATGGACTTACATCGTGTCGGGCCGCATCTGGATACGCGACAAAAAGCCCCGGCTGTTCTCGAATATGTTAACCCCATCACTGCTTATCCCTTTGGCTGTCGGTAGCGCGTTTTGTCGCGATGATTCCTGCAGGAATCGTCGCGACAATGCAGGAATCATCGCGACAAAATGCGCTACTGACAACAAAAGGGTAAAGTATTACCTCTGAAATCATCGGAGTTTCACTTCCAGCGAATCTCGCCGGCCTGGGGAACACGGATATAAATGGGGCTGGCAAGAAGCATTAGACTCTGTGAATCTATGGTCGGTGGTGTGGCCAGTGACGGGGTTGAAGTCATAACGTTCAAGGTTTAACCCATTCAATGCCAGTAGACATAAAATTACGTCTCTGAAAGCAGGTCAGATTTACCACCAAATGATCGCATTCGTCCATGGAACACGGATATTGAAAGAGTGAGCAAGGGATGGACGGACGGACGGACGGACCGACCGACCGACCGACCGACCGACCGACCAACCAACCGATCGACCGATCGATCGATCCATCGATCAATCGATTGATTGATTGATGGTGATTTTAACGACGTGCAAAAAACGAAGACACTATATCTTAAATCAAAGTAAGGACTGAGTGCCGGTATTGAATACAATATAGAACGTGTTCACATAATTATCTCCGACTGATCAGACGTTAAAATCCAAGTAAACAAAATGTCCTCTGGCCGACGTCGCAGTTGGCCCGCGCACAGACGTGCGTCCCGAGGGCCTTTTCCTTACTGGGACGACAGATGGGAACTCGTCAGTTCCGCTAACCTGTTTGTCAGTGATCACACCGATAGTTCTAGGGCCACGTGTCCCTACCTTTTCACTTCCAGGGTAAAGTCAGTCACATGTACAGTAAAACCATCGTGTCAGTGCTGTTTCTCTACGTCGCCGGAGATGGATCAAGCTCTGTGAATAGCCCAAATGTGGTGCTGGTCTGATAAGCTTTGCGCCACTCAGGCTGCCAAGCTAATCAGGCACTGCACCCTTTTTCCATCGTGTTCGGTGTATCTCTTAACCCATTTAGCCTCAACGTTGGATGAACCATGACAATTCAAGCGTAGTGCCAGATCAGCTTGGCTCCGATGGCGCCACGCTAATCTGGCACTGACTACCCGTTAATTATCATGGCCAATCCATCTCCTGCATCTGGTACACAGATGTTTAGGTGGCACGCCTGAAATTTGGGAAATGCGGACTTGGGGTTACATGGGTTAAGCTGGCTCTTGTTTTCGGTTCAGCTGTCCCAGTTGGCTTCTGGAGTAAAAGAGCTTATAATACAGTGTATTGTGCACGGTGGTCATTGACCGGTGATGCTATCGGGGCTCCTTCATGCTAGTGATGCTACTGATGACAAAGCGGTCTGTCACATCTCACTGTATCAGCATCACTAAGCGAAACTTTCCAGAAACCGCCTTCTCAAACCTACAGACCGGCACACGATTTGAAGGTCCAGTGGACAGGTCCCCTTAGAGTTTAACCCCTTCACTGCCGAGACAAAGCAAACACCTGCCAGCTGCGAGAGGTATAGATCCTCAAGAGCCCCCGGCGCAGTTGCGGGGGTGGGGGTGGGGGTGTGTACGTGAGGCTCTATGCCTCCTGATGACATCACTTTGTGGCTACATTCTTTGCACGGCTTCGGCCTCTTAATTGGCGTTGAATAAACAATGATACCAGAAACAGTCTTCGACCGCTGGCAGTGTAAGGGTTAAACCATCACGTGAGGTTGACTTAATAAAATAATAATTACTTATTGTCTTATGAAAGCTACATTACAGATTAGGAGCTAGATCAACCATGTTTAATTCAAGGGTGGTGCCAGAATAGCTTGGCGCCTCAGGCGCCAAGCTATTCTGACACCACCCTTGAACTGTCAGTCATTTTTGTTTCAAGCGACAGTGTATCAGGATGAAAAGGGTTATGGTCGAAGAGGATGCGCAACAAAGATTCGAGAACATAAACAAGATGGGATGAACAATAACCCACAAGTCCCTTCTATATGAGAGCTGTCCTCGCTGTCAAGGGTCTCTACCTTTTGTCTTTGGCCTGATTCTTATGTTGAATTATCTCCTATTGAAACTGTCTCGCAGATCTGCCAATGCGTCAGTGAGTTCTATAAGGGGCGCAGGACATACGCGTCATTGATTTGTCGAACGTCATTTGTCATGACGTAAGTTTTAGTTTGTACGTAATTTTACATTTTACGTGATATGAGTTTCACTTTCGCTTCATAGGCTTGAGAAAATGGTAACAAAACTAGAATTTCACGGTACAATTTCAGTCTTGCTATAAATTGTGTGAAAGCAGGTTGACTTTACCTAGCTACATGATATACTAAGTACACGGGTCACTTGCATGCTCTTCTGCAAGCGCGTCGATCTGTGTGTGTGCGTGTTAGTGCGTGCGTGCGCGCGCGCTCCAAACATTTCCAAGAGGCGCATGAGGATCTATTACTCCTGGAGATGCGCCCATGTTTGTGTGTGTGTGTGTGTGTGTGTGTGTGCGCGCGTGCGTGCGTGCGTGCGTGCGTGTGTGTGTGTGTGTGTGTGTGTGTGTGTGTGTGTGTGTGTGTGTGTGTGTGAGAGAGAGAGAGAGAGAGAGAGAGAGAGAGAGAGAAAGAAGAGAGAGAGGGAGAATTACGTCATATTTTGTCAATGTCAGCGCGTGGCACGGTGACGGAGTTGCCTCTTTTACGTCACCGCCACTGTCTGACTTTTTCTAGAAGTCAAGTTTTTTTTTTTTTTTTTTTTTTTTTTTTTTTTTTTTTTTTTTTTTTACTGTTTTAATTCTTTTATAAAAAGAATTAATTTTTACTAAATAAGTTGAAAGGATACAAAGCTGGCTAACGAACTCATCTACTGAATGTCTTTCTCCAAACTAGCTATATCCAAAAGTTCAAGAAAATATGACAAAAATTACGGACTCTAATCTGGGTCAACCGACTTCCTATAAACCGTTGTTTATGTCTTAAATGAGACATTCAGTTAAAATACGCACGGAGGCTCTCTTACGCACCCCTTTAAAAAAGTATTTCGCCAAGTTCCAAGCTTGTGTGTACAGAAATATCGGAGATTCTCTTGTTACATACATACATACATACATACATACATACATACATACATACATACATACATACATACATACGCATGCATGTATGTATGTATGTATGCATGCATACATACATACATACATACATACATACATACATACATACATACATACATACATACATACATACATACATACATACATACATACATACATACGTACGTACGCACATACGGCGCTTCTAGCCAGATGTACGTTCAGCAGCGAGGTTAGCGTAACTAGACATGACGTTATTTTTATCTTGTTACTTCAATTGTTAGAGGTTTAGACCTGCCCACCTTTGACATCATGGACATGTTATTAAATTCGTCCTACCGTGACCCGTCCTAAAGGAGTAAAAAGTCCCTTCTATAAATAGAAGGGACTTAAAGATGAGTTTACATGTGGGTAGCGGTTTATTAGTCACGGTGGTTCCTGCAGGAATCATCGCGACTAAAACCGCTACCGACACGCAAAGGGCTAATTTTAAAGTTTAGTCTGACTTTCCTGATACACCGATGCGGAAGGCAGGCAAAACCTAAGACAACTGTGTCGTTTTATAAATTCACGCCGTGCAAGCATCTTACAGGACGCTGACAATTTTCGGCGCAAGTACCGTAGCCATGCTAAATCACGGTGACGGACCAGAAGCTGGTTCCATTCGCAGATCACAGAGCGACACACCCTGTGAGTTTCTCTCGTTTCGCTACGCTGCTCAGTGTGGCGAAACGAGGGAGGCAACCAGTGTGAGCGCCGCCTATTGTGGAAGACCGTGGAAGAGCAGATAACGGTACCAGGCCCATCTGTGAGGTCGGAGTGTCAACTTCTCAGATGGTCGCCACGGTTGGGTGATCACAGAACTTGATCAGATCACAGATAAGACCTGGCGATACGGGTGATTGACTCTCTTTCTCTCTCTCTCTCTCTCTCTCTCTCTCTCTCTCTCTCTCTCTCTCTCTCTCTCTCTCTCTCTCTCTCTCTCTCTCTCGTGTGTGCGAGTGTGTGTGCGCGCGTATGTGTGTGTGTGTGTATGTGTGTGTGTGTGTGTGTGTGTGTGTGTGTGTGTGTGTGTGTGTGTATGCCTGTTTATGTTTGTTGGAGTGAGCCGTGTTGATTTTTATGATGAGAACAATAGCGGTTTTATGTACAAAATCCTTTATACTTTTTATATTTGCTGTAGTATAGTTTTAAGTGATAGAATGTATGTGTACATGATATACTGATGTGTGTGTATGTGTGTGTCAGTGTGTGTGTGTGTGTGTGTGTGTGTGTGTGTGTGTGTGTGGAGGGTTGTGCAGGCTTGGCTTGGCGCCTGTAGGCTACAAGCTAATCTGGCACAAGCCTGTGCACACGGCAATTGCACACCGGCGCGCGTGTGTGTGTGTGTATGTTATTTTGTTTTGTATTGTGTAGCAAGGACAAGAATGAAAACAGGTCTGCGCACCTATTCTTTTATCCTTGGAAAATAAAGTTTCATTCATTCATTCATTCATTCATTCATTCATTCTCTCTCTCTCTCTCTCTCTCTCTCTCTCTCTCTCTCTCTCTCTCTCTCTCTCTCTCTCTCTCTCTCTCTCTCTAACCCGTTCAGTTCCGAGGAAATGTAAAAACCACCCAGCTGCAAGAGGTATAGATCCTCATGAGCCCCCGCGGTTGCGGGGGTTCATGAGGATCTATACCTCTTGCTGACACCACTTTGCATTCATGTTCCTTGGACGGCGGTGGCTTTTGGGGGTTGAATTCACACAGGTTTCAGAAACACAATCTGCGTCCAGTGGCAGCAAAGTTGTTTTTTTTTTCTTCCACGTGCAGCGCAGTCACGCGCTAAGGTAAGTCTTTGTTGCTGTTGGGTCGCTAATCAATGTATGAGTACAACCAACCTCTCTCTCTTCCTTTGCAAGGTGGAGGTGGTGGTGGTGTTGGGGGGGGGTGGGGGTGGAGGGGGCTTGGGGGGGGGGCTGGGATGGGGGGTGGGTGGGTGGGGGCTGGGATGGGGGTGGGGGTGGCTGGGATGGGGCGGGGGGGGAGGGGGGGGGGTGGTGGTTAGGGAGAAATACTCCGAATCTTTGAACTAATCCGCATCTGCAGTGTATGCGTGTGCTAGTTTGTTTGTCAACGCGTGTACACATCGCGTTCATGTGTGCATGTTCGTGTCTTCTACCCCAGTTTGGCAGAAAGAGAGAACGAAAGAGATCGGCCAATTTGCGATGATAGTTAATCCAGTGCGCGCAAAATGAAATCATTGTGAGCCATTGTGGGTTCTCATCACGCGTATCCCCTGCCTCTTTAGCCCCTTAAAGTCACAGCCTAACGCTCAAAACCCCACACTACATCCTCAGTATGAGATATGAGATGCTTATGAGTCACAGCAAGAGGCGTAGATTCTCATGACCCCTGCAATGCAGGGGCTCATGAGAATCTATGCCTCTTGCAGATAGATACAGCTGACATCACACTGTCAACACCCTCGGTCTGCGGTACAGCTAAAACTAAAATCTATCAGCCAGGGCGTAGAATCTGATGGGCCCCTGCGAGTGCAGAGGCAAATGAAACGCTATGCCTCTTGCAGATTGATGGGTGGGGGCGAGAGACTAACTCAACCGTATCAATGTCGGGCATCGGAGGACACGGTTCGGTGCTCAGTCAACCGTGGTTTCAGCCACCTGTCAGCCAGCCGTTCCCGTCCGTTTACCTGCCAGCGCCAGATGAGTGGCTCGATCACAATTCGGACGCAGTTGAGATGACAGGCATATGATGATCAATGCGAAATATCGATCGCTGTTACAGAGGTGGTCGATTACGCAACGAGCATTTGATGCCTGTGGTTGAGATGTTAAACACTTCGCCTCACGAAACAGTGAATGTATAATCGTGGAAAGGGCCCAGTAATCAAGTGGCACAGTTGCAATGCGTCTGAATTGATCAATGTTCAGGTCGTACCCCGTAGGCAATAGCTGTCCCTGTACCCCGTAACCCGCCTGGTGGCGCCGTCCGTTACCACTAAGCTGCTGTGGACGTTAACTCATTCAGCCCCGACACACCACAGCAAGGCATGGCCGGATCGAACATGACAGTTCAAGGGTGGTACCAGAATAGCTCGGGAGACAGATCGCAAATGATAGCTTGTAGGGCCAAACCCACTTGAACAATCGTGACCACTACCCAAGAACACCGTCCGCCTTTTTCCGGCACTAGGGGGTGGACAGGTGGAGCTGTGAGAGGGTGGGGATACGGCGAACTGTTCGGAAATCAGAGGATAGTCAGAATTGCGCTTTATTCGACAAAAACAGTGGATTAAAATCCACTGTTTTCGTCGAACATTTGACATACTTCTGACTTCTGCCCTGTGAAAGAAAAAGAAACCAAGTCCATTTTTTTGTTGTGAAAAGCAAAGTTTTCATTACTTTACAATGAAAATCTCTTGCCTTTCACAAAAATGTCCTCTGCCTTCATAGACCGGGCTAGTTTGCGGCACTATCAGGGATCGGCAGGTTAGAGTAACACATAAGGTCGTCGGGTCGACAGTGGTCCCAGGTACTCGCAACCGGGGCTGATGTAGTAGTGAAACCAAAGATTCCAGAAAACTGATAGACTGATTGGCTAACAGACTGACTGACTAACTAACTAACTAACGAACGAACGAACGAACGAACGAACGAATGAGCAAATGAACTCACGAACGAAGAAACGAACAAACTAACGAACGAAAAAAATGAACGAACAAAAATCTTTAGAACAAACAAACAAACAAATGATGATGCGCGTCTAGTCACTCATCTCACTGTGTAACTCTCTCTTGGCTTGACTTCGCGAACGAAGATTTTATAGGAGTTGCCCACGACGTCTGCAGGCTTGTTCGTGGCTGCGGAGGCCAATCCGAGACAGGCAGGTTCGACCGCAGTGGCTGCAGGGGAAGGTATGGCCGGGGTTCTGAGCTGCGGCATCTCTGTTTTTCTCCTGAGCCGCTTGTCCTTAAGGCTAGCTCTGTGAGAGTCCTCAAAGGAGACAGCTGCCTTGTAAATGGTGGAGCGCCAGGTGTCACGGTCCGCAGCAAGCGAAGACCACTGGTGGTGGTCGATTTGGCAGGCACTAAGTGACTTCTTGAGACAGTCTTTGTATCTCTTCTTTGGTGCCCCTCTGTCACGGTGTCCAGTAGCAAGCTCGCCGAACAGGGTGATCTTTGGTAGGCGATCATCCTCCATCCTGGAGACATGCCCCGCCCAGCGGAGCTGTGTCCGCAGCAGCAAAGCCTCGATGCTCACAGTTTCAGCCTGTTCAAGGACCTCGACGTTGGTGACATAGTCACTCCAGTGAATGCCTAGGATGGTACGCAGGCAGCGCTGGTGGAAGCGTTCGAGGAGTCGTAGTTGGCTGCGGTAGAGGGCCCAGGACTCGGAACCATACAGCAGGGTGGTGAGGACCACAGCTCTGTACACGCTGATCTTGGTGCCTGTTTTCAGCTGTTGATTGTGCCACACCCGCTTGAAAAGTCGCCCGAAAGCGCTGTTCGCTTTTGCCAGCCTGCTGTCAAGCTCCTTGTCCAGCTTGGCGTCCGACGTGATAATGCAGCCAAGGTAAGTAAACTGGTGCACTGACTTTAGATCAGACTCGCCAATGGTGATGTGAGGAGGGCGATACACTGTCTTGGGTGCCGGCTGATGGAGGACCTCTGTCTTTTTCAGACTGACCTCGAGTCCAAAGAGCTGGGCAGCATCTGCGAAGCAAGACGTGATGCGCTGCAGGGCTCTCTCTGTGTGTGCAACGAGGGCAGCATCTAGTCACTCATCTCACTGTGTAACTATGAACGAACTAACGAATGAAGTCATTTATTTCATAATTCAACTAACTACCACAACCAACCAACCAGCCAACCTTCCAAACACCCCTCACTCCCCCCCCCCCCACCCCACCCCCTTCCCTACAATTATAGCGTCTATTGGCATATTTTTCTGTTGCAGACACCTAAAACGTATTCCATTCCACTATACCTGTGGATGAACGAGTAATGAGGTCTAACCGGTGCATGTTCCCTGGTTTCGCACGGTCCATCTCAATAACTTTGATTGTGGTCTCAGTCACAGGTACATACACCACCCCTTCCTCCTCCTTAGGAGAAACTGTACCCCACCGATCCTTGTCGGCAAAAGGCATAGGTTCTCATGAGCCCGTGCAGCTGCAGGGGCTCACGAGAATCTATGCCTTTTGTCGATGGAAGGGCCCCGAAATAGAGTTATCGCTGTAACTGGGATTATAAAGATCAATCAAAGCAGAGTACATAAATTCTCCGTTTCATTAACCCAAAAGACACCTCCATTGTCCGGGAATTAGTCATTCAGGTGCTCCGTTATGGTAATGGAATGCAGTAAACCACAAGAGAGGCAATCAAATTACGACTATAGTGTGTGATTAACTCATTCAACCCGACGCACGTATTCCCCAAATTTGGGAGGCGTCATCTAACGACTATGCACCTGTTGCAGTAGATGGATCGACCATGATAATTCAAGGGTAGTGCCAGATTAGCATGGGGCCGACAGGCGCCAAGGTTCTCTGGTACTACCCTTGAATTATTATGGTCGATCCATCTCCTGCTGTAGTGCGTCAGGGTTGAATGGGTTAAAACATTGATTGCTATTTTTCTGCCGAGTGGTATCTTTAGTAGCAGTCAATGGGTCAAGTAAATTGTGACAGTGATTTCTCTTGATATAGTTCTTTTTATATAATTGATACCAAAGTTAAAAAGACACCGAAACATGAATTTGAAAAGTATTTATTTATTTATTTATTTTATTTTATGTACTGCGGGGTTTTTTCGTTATCTACATATTGTTGTGTGCGTGTCTTCAACACAAGCAAAAAAAAAATATTAAAAAAAAATGATCAGAACTTTTAGACGATTCCTGTGAAATCCTTTGAAAAATTGCTCTCTGTCTGTCTGTCTGTGTCCAGATAAAACGACGGGGCTGTTCAGATAGTATGTCCGTTAAAAGTCCTGGTAAATCAAAATGACACAGTTGCAGTGCAGCCGAATTGATCAGTGGTCAGGTCGTACTCTGTACCTCCCATAATCCGCCCGGTAGGGCCTTCCATTATCACTCCGGTGCCGTGGACGTTAAACCCCGAACTAATCATTATATTTCTCTTGTTTCTTTTTGTTGTTGTTGTTTAAATAGTTTATTATCACACCAATAACACCTTACAAAATAGACATGTTCCCCAGACTCAACAATCTAGAAGCAGCTTTTGGAACAATCTGGAGAGGTCATTATACACTGGATAAATGTGCAATAGCGGCGCATCGCAGAGACTCTCTATCTGTGTGTGTGTGTGTGTGTGTGTGTGTGTGTGTGTGTGTGTGTGCGTGCGTGTGTGTGTGTGTGTGTGTGTGTGTGTGTGTGTGTGTGTGTGTGTGTGTGTGTGTGTGTGAGTGTGTGTGTGTGTGTGTGTGTGTGTGCGTGTGTGTGTGTGTACGCACATTAGCACGTGAAGCAGTGCACACATGCGCTTGCCGGCGTGTCAGTGACAACGTGCATGAGCGTGTGTGCTTTGAAGCCAATCACTTTCATGCGAAATTATGCTCGTAACTGGATTATACCGCGGCTGATTTTGACTGATCTTTTCACTTCAGGCACCTGTCAGTTTTTCAGACCTTACCGGGTCCTATCACTCTCCATCTTGCAAGAGGCATAGATTCTCATGAGCCCCTGCACCCGCAGGGGCTACTAGAGAATTTATGCCTCTTCCTGGTTCCTGCTCTCTTTCGTCTACTCCTAAGATGGAGATACTGAATTTATGGTAGATTCTCTCAGAGACTGTTTCGTGTTTTCAACATAAAAAGCAAACTGACTTGCACGTGCCGCAATCGGAGAAAGTCTCGTGCCCAGCTAATTTGCGCAAGTGCTCGCGCGTAGCGGGAAGCGATGTCACAGGTTCCCGCCAAAGCAAAAGGTGATGCGCGTCGTGCCAGTTTCACCCTCGGGACATTGCGCAAACCACCCTGCGCATTGTCACTCAAGTGCCGGCGGTCTCGGCTGAAATTGACCGTGAGTGACGATGTGTTGTAGATGAATTATTCAATACTGGATTTTTTGTAAATCCTTTCATTATCGAGTGCAATTTGCTCGTAGCTTAGCTTTTTTATTCAGAGAAAAACAGCAGAATTTTTTTTCAGAAAAAAAAAATAACAAAAGTGATAATTTATAGATTAAAACAAGATAAGGATTTCATCCCAAAGTTTGCAGTTCAGATGCGTTTATCTTTTGGGAACATGCAGAGTTGTTCATATTTTTAGGCTTATAACGCTGATCCATTTCCCTCCTCTCTAAGCCAACCTCTGATCAACACACACGTCGGCGCATGTGATGAAGCTCTATGCCCATGCATAGAGTTCACACAGGGTTTTGTACGTTACGGTCTTGTCGTCAGCGGTTTGTCTTGTGACAAATATTCCGTGTAGGCACGAGATCACGTGAAATCATAAGGAGAGCGTTTTGCACGGAGTTTTAGGCGAGAGTTCAGTCTATCAGAGGTCTAGATAGTTAGTACGGGGCTATACTTGTCAGTGTGGACAGACGTGTGTGAGATACCCTAGCCCGTATTCCAAGACTCTGAACCCTAGAATTGAGGTATGTTGTATATGTATTATCAACAGCTACTGAGTTAAAGATAGTATGCGTTAGTAAGAGTTAATTCGGTTGTGCAGCGTGGACTGGTTTGGTTGAGTTTATGTTGGTTTGGAATTCGTTGAGTTAACCGGTGATGTTCCTAGGTAGTTATTTACCGAGATGAATAACTAAGGAATGTAAATACCGTATACGAAAAATCATGTGATTATTATCGAGAAGATTGTTTGTTTTTTCGTAAAAAAAGATTCAAATGTTTTAAGATTAACCCATATAATTCGTAAAATTAATCCCAAAAACGTGAAAATATATTAAATTAAAAAAAAAAATTCATAACTCAAAAAGTTCTAGAGTTACAATATAATGCTGGTTAACGAACTCATTTAATATCTCCCCTTTATCTAGCTATATGCAAAATATCTAGTACAAATAAGAAAAATTACCGACTCCAGAGTGGATCAACTGGTTTTTGTGAAACGGTCATTTTGTCGCCAATGAACATCTTAATCAAAACATCGAAAATAAGGACCCAAGATAATTGTTTTAGGGACAATATCCTAAATTTTCAAGCTTGTCCGTCTTCAAACGCGGGCTCTAGTCGCTGTCACACACACACACATAACGGCGTTGGCGCCAAAAAGACGTTCTCTAGCAAGGTTTGCGTAGCTAGACGTGGCGTCACTTATCTTGTTACTTCTTTTCCAGAATTTCTGCCCCGCAAGCCAAAAACGTTATGTGCATGCTCCGGAATGCGCTCCGACCAGCCCCATTTCAAAGTCTACCGTATTATTTTTTTTAAATACGGTAGACAAAAAGGCTAGAAACGCGATTTTAAAAGAAAAAAAAAAAAAAAAAAAAAAAAAAAAAGATCGTTATCACTAGTTTCTATCTCTCGTCATTTGTAACTGTTTTAAATTTTCATTTTGTGCCAAGAAAATGCGAATCCTACCCAACTGCAAGAAGCAAAGAACCACATGAGCCCCCGCATTTGGGGGGGGGGGGGGGGGAGTCATAAAGTTCTTTGCGTCTTGCTCGCGGAGATACCCTCATTTATATGACTGCACCTTGCAGAGATGAGGCTGTGGCGTTCAGTTTGCCCGTGGATTGAAAGAAAAAAATTGCGTGTGCTGGGAAGTATGGGGAAGCTGATGAATTTTCTTTTGAGATAAAAAAAATTCTCAAAATGATATTTTACAGATTAATAATTAAAAAAAAAAAACCATGGAAACGCGATTAAAATGATCGTTATTTTCAAATTGGTTACGTGGTTTCATACCCAGACCTGGTTAATGACAATCATTCGCACGAACGTGCAAAAGAACACCGCTAACTGTACAGGGGCGGATCTTGGGGGTGGGGGTGGGTGAGGGGGGTATAGAGGGGTCCCCCCCCCCCCGACCCAAAATGCCTCAAAATGCTATCACAAAGTCCCCTTTTTTGGAGTGTTTGGAACCTCCCCTCCCCCCCCCCCCCCTATGTAATTTGATATTTTGGCGAATGGTGAGAGTCTTAACACGCACTGCCTTCTTTTCTCCCTCCTCCCACCCATCCTCCTCCCCCTCCCCCCCCCCCGCCCCTGCCCCCCCTCCTGCCCCCCCCCCTCCCGCTTTTTGATTTTTAGGCCCCTGCAAGCAAGGTCTAGCGTCAGGGAGGCCTTTTGTAAAAGGTCCCAAACAAAAAGTTGGAATCCCCCCTGCCCCCACCTCCCCCGCCCCCCACCCCTGCCCAGGTAACTGATCCGCCCCTGCTGTATCTGTTTAAAGGGAATTGTTTTGGTGTCTTTGAAAAATACGCGTCTTGCATTTTTTTAAAATGCTGTTCTTAATTCTCACAACGGCGATATAACACCGTCTCCTGCCCCCCCCCCCCCCCCACCCCGGTCCCTTTTAACCCCTTCTCGGCCGAGAAAATGTCAACGCCGCCCAAGTGCCAGAGATATAGATCCTCATGAGCTCCCGCAATTGCGAGGCTGGGCTCATGAGGATCTATGCCTCTTGCTGAAACCACCTTGTATGAATATTCCTTTGACGGCTGTGGATCGTTGACTTTGAATGAACAATTTAACACCTTCACGGCCGAGAAAATGCTTACACCGCTCGCGTGCAAGAGGTATAGATCCTCATGCTGAAACCACTTTGTATGCACCTTCCTTTGATGGCTGGCGATTTTGACGCTGAATTTACTATTTTTAAAAAAAGTCTGGGTCTATTGTCAGTGAGAAAAACCTCAGTATCCGCCAATGAACCACGGCTGTGCTGTGTCCGCACGCGATGGGAAGACCCATCCCGGAACAAAGGGAGAGGAGCACGAGGAGGGAGACACACAGTTATCCCATATCATACTGAGGCTAAAAGCTTCAAATTTGTTAATTGCCATATGCAAGCTACATTATAGTACTTACAGATAAGGATATAGACCAATGCTTCAGTTCAAGGGTGGTGCCAGAATAGCTTGGCGCCTAGAGGCGCCAAGCTATTCTGGCACTACCCTTGAACTATTTTAGTCAAACTTATTTCACACCGCACTGTTGTATTCGAATTATAAGGGTTCAAGGGATGAGTCGACACTGATTTCATTACTCGCGTCCTTCGCAAAGGTGGGCTGTGGCAGGTACACGAGCAATCAAGGTAATTATACCACGCAGTGGTTCTGTGGGAAAATGCAGTCAGCCACTCGGCTTCCATTTCAATCACATGAACTCGTGGACAATCACAAACAAGGTAATTACAGGTCGTTTGACATCGGAGCGGACAACGTTTTTTCGCAAATATCTCCGCAAAGAAACACTTTTCTGTACCAGTCTTAGAACTTGACAAATATCATTAAGTGACATTTGACCTACACTTTTCTGTACCAGTCTTAGAACTTGACAAATATCATTAAGTGACATTTGACCTACACTTTTCTGTACCAGTCTTAGAACTTGACAACTATCATTAAGTGACATTTGACCTACACTTTTCTGTACCAGTCTAAGAACTTGACAACTATCATTAAGTGACATTTGACCTACACTTTTCTGTGCCAGTCTTAGAACTTGACAAATATCATTAAGTGACATTTGACCTACACTTTTTTGTACCAGTCTTAGAACTTGACAACTATCATTAAGTGACATTTGACTTACACTTTTCTGTACCAGTCTTAGAACTTGACAAATATCATTAAGTGACATTTGACCTATACTTTTCTGTACCAGTCTTAGAACTTGACAAATATCATTAAGTGACATTTGACCTAATACGATTTACTTTTAATAAACTCGAACAAAGTGTCAGTTTTGATGTACAGTCGTAACAATTCGGATTTTTTTCATGAAATGACTGATTTTACATCCTTAAATGTGCCCCAGGTATATTAAGCCCATTTTCACGTGAATTGCCAAGTTCTCAAACCTGAAACAGCGCTGGCATAAATAATGATGTCTGCATGCTTGACCTCGATATTGAAACTGCCACGGTTTGGTCTTTGTCTTTTCACCACAATTTTACGGCTGTACAGAAAAATCGACAAATCATAGGATTTCAGCAAAATGTACCACTATATTAGGTCAGCTGGCTTTAGATCTGTTCTTAAAGTGGTGCAGAAAAGTGGTCTTTTTTTGGGTGTTTTTTTTTTTTGTGCAGAGATTTGTGGAAAAACGTTCTGCTCTCCGATGCCAAACGCCTATATAAGATCCAGACCAAACGGGTGACTGCCAAGCGTGTAAATAGCGGAGATTGACCCTTATCATTCGGAATACACCAGTGTGTGAAATAAGTTTGACTAAATTAGTTCAAGGGTAGTGCCAGAATAGCTTGGCGCCTCTAGGCGCCAAGCTATTCTGGCACCACCCTTGAACTAAAGCCGTTGGTCTACATCCTTATCTGTAAGTACTATAATGTAGCTTGCACATGGCAGTGTACAAATTCGAAGGTTTTAGCCTCAGTATGATATGGGTTAACCCAACGACGAAAGAAACACGCTTGGAAAAGGCAGTTGCAAACACAATCCCTTGATATTTCTCAGAACAGACAAACAATCAAAGAAACAAGCATGCATATCGCTACGTATCTTGCCTGTGTGAAAAAGCTAAGTCAATAAGGCAATAATAACCAGTGGACGCCGGCTGTGCTTTGGAAATCATGGTTTATTCAACGTCACAGATCTCCAGCCGTCAAAGAAACTTCGAGACAAAGTGGTTCCAGCAAGAGGCATAGATCTTCATGAGCCCCCGCAACTGCGGGGGCTCATGAGGATCTATGACTCTTGAAGATGTTCCTGTAATCTTTGTTAATTCAGTTCAACGGCAAAGAGCCCAGCGTTGCAAGGATGGTCGGTGGATACACGCCACTGATCTCAACAAGAGACCTAGATCCTCTCGAGCCCCTCGCTGCCACGCGGCAGTGATGGGATCAATCATTGATTGCGCGAATACAGAAACACGCGATCTGTGGGCACGTGCCACGAAGGGGTTGAGTTTGAAAGCGTGAGAATAGGAATTGTTTATAGGGTAGATTGTTTCATTCCATACACATTGTTTCCATGTTCACGCCTATTATTTTTTATATTTTTTAAAATATGAATTAAACTGTTTAACCCTCCTGAGCATGCCGCTACCGGCACTGTTGAACCCTTTGGCTGTCGGTAGCGACTTTTGTCCGTGTGTGCATGCATAAGAGGGTTAACTCTTTCTCGATGACGTGCCGTAAAGCGGCGAATCCGAATGCGGCACGTCTCAAAAAGAGTTGGAAACGAGGGCGAACGCATTAAAGCGATCTGCTCGGGTTTGATTGCTAAAACTTGCCGATACTAACCGGTTCTCCATGTTTTCTTGCCTCAGCTAAGAAATGTTTACCCTTCTTTTCACAATCCATGTGAGTAAGCACTCGTCCCCACTGCCTTTGAGCGTATCGGAAAGAACTCTACTCAGTGTGCGCACAAGAAAAGGAGAGCAGAAACAGTCTTTCATTTTGCGACATGCAAACTTTTCTTCAGCAATATTGTAACTTCATGTCAAACTTTTTACCCATTCAGCCCTGATGCACTACAGCAGGAGATGGATCGACCATGATTCAAGGGTAGTGCCAGATTAGCTTGGCGCCTGTCGGCGCCAAGCTAATCTGGCACTGCCCTTGAATTATCATGGTCGATCCATCTCCTGCAACTGGTGCATAGTCATTAGATGACGCCTCCAAAATTTGGGAAATACGGCCGTCGGGCTGAATGAGTTAAAGCATATATTGCGAACCATTAACCCTTTACTGCCTGGAGTAGGTCGCTTTAAGTGCGTCTTTTCGTCCAGCAATATGGTAAAACGTGCGAAAAAAAAATTATATGGCATATATTTTAAACAATTAACCCATTGGGTGTCGGTAGCGGTTTGAGTCGCGATGATTCCTGCAGGAATCATCGCGACTTAAACCGCTACCGACACGCACAGGGTTAACCCTTTGTTGCCTGGAGCAGGTCGCTTTAACGTACTAATGTGACCGCAAAATAATGTCATAAATAACCACAGCCAAGACAATATCGGTAAAACCAATACATAACCTGAAAGTGACATCTCCTGAAACTGACAACCGCCGCAATCCCGGCGCACACGGGGAGGCCTCAGCAGGTAATGTCACACCAATCAGTGGTCAATTTCCGCACGGCGACAGGTACTCTGATTGGGTCCGGACGCATTTGACATAATTTGTATCCGCTGCCTTGGTTCAGCCGTTCACTGCCGGGGACAATTTTTTTTTTTAAACCTACCCAACTGCAAGAGGCACAGAACATCACGAGCCCCCGCATATGCGGGGGCTCATGATGTTTTTTGCCTCTTGCTGGTTTCAGTTTATATCTGTGCTCCTCGCACAGACCCCTACTTGACGCTGAGTTTGCTGTGGTTTTAAAGACGTAACTTGTATGATCGGCGGCATGGGAAAGTTGATATAGCGTTTTTCCGCGGCGTAAGATTTGGCTGTTTCTTTGGCTGTCAAGCTAAACATGTAACAAAATAACTTATGGGCAGTGCCTGATAAAGTTAATCAGGCACTACTCTGGAAGACGATGAACAGAGGTGATCCCTACATCAGAATCTCAATATGTCTCTAGCGCACAAGGAGTTGCCTCATTTGACATCCACAGTCTGAAGTATACTGACGAGCAAAAGAAACATGATGCGACATTCTGGAATTATCGGAAACACTAAAGTGTTTGATGATTCCAAAAATGTCGCGTTTCTTTTGCTGGTCAGTATACTTATCCGGTAATAACAGTGTGACTGCTACGAGGATGCACGCCGCAGTAACAGGTGCGATGCAGCGAAACGGCCCCTTTAGTTCTTTCCTACTGTCTTTCCTTACTATAAAGGGGCTCAACCTACTGTCTATGACCAGATTCTGATTGATGAATAACTCATGTTAGGCAATCTGCAGTTATTTAGCAAAGTACAGTACGTCCATTTTTAAGAAAAGCGAGATTTTCATTGTGTAACAATGAAAAGTTGGCTTTTCTCAAAACCGGTCATACTGGTTTTGCCAGATAACTTCACATATTTATGCCTGAATGTTTAGCAAAGTTCTCTGTAGCGAAACTGAAGATAACGGTACTGAATCCCTGTGAGGGAAGAAAATCGAAAGCGACAGAGACGCACCCGGCTAAAACACCACTACTCGTGAGCTACCATGATCGATTCATCACCGAGGCTGAGGACGGAGACACGCGACACACGCTATTGTTCGTTCCGTCAGTGCATGGCGGGGTAATTGCATGTGTAATTACAGGTAAATGGACAGTCGCCGATCACGGCAGGGCAAGGAATGGAGCTTGAGCGTGATGCTGTCAACTCTGCTAGTACGTGTAACAATGTCGGATATACTGAACAAAGGTCTGATATAACCACTAAATCCAGACTAAAAAGTTGAACGCTAAGCGTGTACAATGCAGAGAAGAATCCAGCGAAGAAAGAGACACGCTTAGAAAAGACAGTTAAAACACAATTTGTAAATTGTGTTGTAACTGTCTATTCTAAGCTTATCTCCTTCTTTGTTATGTTCCTCTATGACATAACAGCGTTTTTCACACGTCCAGATTACTGTTTATTTTCTACATATCTACATAATCACACCTTTTTTTTCTTCTCCTATGTAACATGCTATGTAACATGGCTCGCGTTAATCGGTAATCGGTAACCCGAGAAATACTGGTTAACGCGAGCACTGTTACATAGGGAAAACAAGTTTTTGGCGACAAATACCGAAAGCAAGTATCGGCCAGTAGACGATACGGATTATAAAAGAGGAATACTAATTGTGGGTTAGCATCTCATTTGAATAGAAATGTGCTTGTCTGCGTTCTCCCCGAGTACTCCCGCAAACGGTAGGGGGAACCAGTTAACCCTTTTAGTCTCAAGGTCCCATTTTTCAAATTTTGGAGCTGTTGCCAAATGATTATGTACCAGTTGCAGGAGATGGATTGACCATGATAATTTCAAGGGTAGTACCAGATTAGCTTTGCGCCTTTAGGCGCCAAGCTAATCTGGCACTACCCCTGAATTGTCATGGTCAATCCATCTCCTGCTGTAGGGACTCGGGGCTAAATGGGTTAAAGATCTTGCTTGACAAATACACGATAGCCAATAGACGCAAATGAAGTCAAAGTCCTCTCAGGCGATTGCCGGATATGTCCGCAAACTACTCGTCAGTTCTGCCGTGAAGGCAAAAGATCGGTAACAAGTCCATTTTTGTGAAAAGCACAATGAAAATCTCGCTTTTCACAAGAATGGACATGCTGTCGTTTCAGTGCCCTCACAGGGCAGAGTTGCTTCAGACCCTAAATATTGACCAGATCAACAAACTCTGTATCTCAAACTGTCGTCTGCCCGGTGACCCCTTGACCTTGAGACGTGTCTGAGCGCGAGCACGACCTCATTTGACAGACAAGCTCGTCAATTTCGGCGCGTGCTCTGTCCACACATTCATGCCGACACAAAGCCACATCACTTCCGGTGTGGAAATGCAATCACTCCGTTGCTTGTCTCCCTTGGAAAAACAATGGCGTCTGACCAGGATCTCCCGGTCAGGCGCCATTGTTTTTGCCAAGAAAGGCAAACAATGGAATGGCTTCGTTTCTCCGGCAAGCGGTTGCGAATTGTTGTGGGTAAACAGAGAAGGTAATTAAATTGTGACATGAATGTATTCGTTGTGACTTGAATGCATTCGTTAGCATGTTTCAAAGGAAATCATATTACAAATACACAGGAGTGGCATATGACGACATGCGGATGAACAGAAATTAATTGTGCACGAATGTAAACTTGACGCGGAGTGACAAACGTTTCCGTTATAGTGTCACACTGCTCATAAACTTACTCAGTTCTAACTCAGACTCAGAAAAACCTAATCATTTTGATTCGATGGAATGTGAGCTCGCGCTCTTCTCGGTTTCTGTCCAGAACGGTTTGTTTATAATTGCTGTCATCGCCTCTAATACAATGGCGGAAGGCAGTCACTGAATCAGCTCGCGCAGCTTCTTGTATGCAAGGACCAGCATAATGATAGAGGCAGGCAAGAGTCAGGATTCTCATTAGCTTTCGTATCTGCGGGCGTCATGAGGATCTATGTTTATTCCAGACAGGAGGTGTTTATCATTGAGTGTATTAATTCAGTGTGATAGTGGTCCTTTCTACAGATGAGAAAAGGCATAGATCCTCAAATGTCCGCCAAGCAAGTTACAGGACCGTGACCCATGAGAATCTGTGCCTAAGTTTTGCTTTTTCAGTTCACACAATTTTAATTTCCAGGCTGGGTGGGGGAAAGGGAGCGAGATGGGCTATTGTGTTTTGCTGTGAGTTTCAGCCGTTTCTTTTGTTTTTTAGTAACCTACATCAATGGCCATATTATAAATGAGCACACTTTTCCCCCCTCTTTCGTTCTGGTACAGACAGAGTCGGGTTCACTACGGAATATACTTGTATCTGCTGAGGCACATATACTGGCAGAAATTTAAAAGCCAGGTTACAAATAAAAAATTAAATATATACTAAAATGGTCTTGGACAGGGCTATTATTTGGTTGAGGGCTGGGGACAGTACAAGGCTTTAGCCTGCCTTGAAGGCCGCTTTCATCGGAACTGCCGTCAGATGGTATGGCAGAAGGTTCTCTGTTCCATCTGATGTGCACAGAGACAAATGAACCTATCAAGAAACATTCATTCCACCGTTACCGCATACTGTCACGAGGATAATCTTGTTTTTACATCAGACGGATGGCATTCACTGCCTAGCAATGTTCGCCCATAACCAAAGACAAAACTCCCCAAGAGGCATAGATCTTCATGAGTTCCGCGGAGCGTGCGGGGGCTTGTGAGAAGCTAAATGTACTGTATGTATCTTGGTGGCTAGTGTTGCCTCTATGCTGCTATGTTTACGCAGCCGGGATAAAATCGCGACCACCGAGCCCAAAACAAAACACCCATGGCTGTCAACACGTGTGATTCGACGACCGTCCCGGCACTGCGGCGTAGAATAACCGTAGAATAGCGCGATGCTCATGCTCCCTTTAGGTTCACGGCAGTGCAAACTCGAATTTGGAGACTAACTGTACTGTTGTTGCTGCTGGTGCTGGCGTCCGATTTTCTAAATGAATAGACGATAAAGATTATTTATTTACGGTTAAATTGTTAAATCCGTGCAAATCAGCCAGTGAAACCAAGCAGCTAGTTAGTATCTATTTCTGTAATTTGCTGTTTTTGAGATGCTACATATTCTTTGGAAAGAATCTTGCAAAATAACAAGATAATTTGTGAATTGTTTTCGTGTCCACGTGTCCATTTTGAAAGAAGAAGAAGAGAGGGTTTAGCCTGTCAGTTTAACAAATAATCCAGACCAGAAAGGTGACTGCCAAAAGTGTAAATTGCAGAGAACACAGAAACGCTTTTAACTGTCTTTTCTATGCGTGTTTATTTCTTCGTTGGCTTGTCAATTTACTAAACGTGTTACGTATATGTCTTTCTAAGCATGTTTCTGTCTGTGTTGGGATTTTCTTCGCTACATGCTCTTTTCAGCCCGACACTGTGCAACAAGATATGGACTGACCATGATTATTCAAGGTTAGTTCCAGAATAGCTTGGCGCCTCTAGGCGCCAAGCTATTCTGGCACTACCCTTGAATTAGCATGGTCGATTCTCATCTTATTGTAGTGTGTTGGGCTGAAAAGTGATCACTCGTCTCACCTCACGATAATCTGTATCTTCATTTCCGATGATCGGAAGGTGTGAAGTCCACACGAGTGAAAGCGTTTCCTTTATCCCGAGCACTGTCAACTCTTCCACCTGGACATCCTTTCAGGTAATTGCTGCACCGTGAATGATTGGTCAATGAACAGGATGTAATGTGACCACTGTTTCATTTCTAGGGCCAAGCACGACATGTGTTTTCACGGTGTGCATTAATGTACATATGGTTCTAACAATACTTTATTTCTTCTGGTCATTGCAAAAATGTTGTTAGTGATTGGAATAAATAAGTCCTGCATGAGCATTAATACACATCGTGAAAACACATTTCTCTACTATAGCCTATGGGGCCAAGTGTCTCTCATACACCTTAACAAGGTCGTGCGTAGTAGGTTCCACTGTCTAGCAGTTGCAAACTTCAAAAAGACTTCTTTCAACTTCCCTGTGCGCAAAAGGCCATCGGGCCGACGTCTGTCGCCGTTGGCCCGCGCACGGCCGTGCGCGGGCCAACGGCGACAGACGTCGGCCCGATGGTCTTTAGCGCATTGAGTTAGCAGCACACAGACAAAATCAGAAGTGTTATTTTAGCATTCTGCTTTCAGATTAATTAAGATTGTCATCGTGATAAATATTAATAAAGGAAAACGTATTGGAGGAGGAGGGGGGGGGCGGGTGTTCCGGAACCCCTAAATCCCCCCCCACCTCCGATCCGCCCCTGCCATATATGCGAGTACATCATCATGACTTTTTTAATTTTTACAGTGTGGTCATCTGAACTGTGTGCCGCTTCGGTTTTGGTCGTGTCCACGTGTGACTGGCTGTCATTTTACAGGTGAAACTGTCATCAGCGCATCCGCCACACTGTATTACTACTGGCGTGGTGTCAGTTTTCAGTGACGACGATTTGCTGTCAGTTTACAGATGAAAATGACATGCATCATTATATTATTACCGGGGTTGGTGTCAGTTTCAGCTTGCCAACGATTAACTGTCAGTTACAGGTGAAAGTGACATTCATCGATTTAGTGATTACCGGTGTTGGAGCCTCTTGTTATAGTGTAGTTAATTGCAGGTGTCACTATTGACATTCTCTCAACCCTTGGCGTGTCGGCAGCGGCTTGAGTCTACCGACAAGGAAAGGGTTAACGGCCGTAAACGGAGGTTATGGACACAAGCTGGCTGCCTATAGGCGCCTGACCAGTGAGTGTTGATAAACGCAACTGCGAGTATCCCCCTCGCGCGCGCACGGTACCAAGACTCAATAATACAGTCGAACGACTGTACTATTGAGTATGTGCGCCGTGCGCGTGCACGTGCGCGTGCGCATGACTCACAGGGACCGTTTCTCGTATATCAACTCTCTCTCTCAGGGCAGCATGTAAGATACTCAGTCTAGACAGGCAATAGGACTATGATAAGTATACTGACGAGCAACAACAACAAGTGACAAAACCAAACAAACAAACAAAAAAAGCGACATTTTCGGATAGTTCTGAAAATGTCGCATTTCTTGTATTGTATGTATCGCTAGCGCGACATATCGATAGCACTATCAGTGATAAGTATACTGACGAGCAAAAGAAACGTCAGATGATGCGACATTTTTGGAACTGATGGTTCCGAAAATATAGCATTTCTTTTGCTCGTAAGTATAGTACTATGTTCGACAGCGCAACGATCGGTAGCATTACGTGTCGACATAACCACGATAGCTAGTACTACTAGACTATACGTGTTACTTTCACTATGCGTCGCAATCACTACGCGTCGGTATTTGAGCTCGTAGGTCTGATAGCAGGTTTTGCTGTGGAACGTCAGTGGTGCCGCCTATGGAGCACGGTATTATTGACACGTAGCTCTAATGGCCGTACGTAGTTATGTCGACACGTAGTGCTTGGGATACGTAGTTCTAACGGGGTTCAGTAATTATAGTTTCCTCTCTCTCTCTCTCTCTCTCTCTCTCTCTCTCTCTCTCTCTCTCTCTCTCTCTCTCTCTCTCTCTCTCTCTCTCTCTCTCTCTCTCTCTCTCTCGTCGTTTTCAGTTCACATCTGGACATTATAGTCAGGATTTGCACAAAGTGATGAAGCCTCTATCCTGAAAGAAGACCTATTAGTTTTCGCCTGTCAGCAGCGAAAACAATTTACCAACAGAGCACAAACAGAAGACAGAAAATTCGGATTACAGCCATTTTACTTTGTAGTCTGAATGGCTTTGTCGGCAGCCTCGCGGAATGAAAAACCTGACAGAATGAATGGGATCAGCAAGAGGCATAGATTGTCACGAGCCCCTGCAGCCTGCAGGTGCTCGTGTAGATCTATGCCTCGTGCTGACAGAAAACTTCGCTGATGGCATGATTATCATCAATCCCTTCATTGCCAGTTGACGCAGATTGTGTTTCTGCAGCCGGTCTTCGTCAACGAAAAAGAGCGCGAGGGACATAGATTCAAGTTAGTAAAAGAGTTGTCAGCAAGAGGTATAGATCCTCATAAGCCCCCGCAACTGCGGGGGCTTATGAAGATCTATGCCTCTTGCAGTTGTGTCTGTCCGCTTTTTTCTTCATCAGTCGAGGGTTTAACAAGTTTTGACGAAAATGGGACAGCGGTATCAGCTCACACCAGGAGATCGCATCACAGAGGCCAGAGGACAAAAAAACCTGTTTCCTATTTTTGTTCCCCCTGTTTTAATGGCTTTTTAGACGTCATGGCCCGTGCGACGTCAAAAACTTCAAAGCTCACGTCGCATTAGCGAACGACTGAAATCGACAAGGTCGAGATTCACTGTTACAACACTGAAAACTACTGAGCCGATTTATTAAAAAAAAAAGACCAAAAAAAAAAAAAAAAAAAAAAAAAAGAAAAGAAAAAGACATAGATCTTCATTAACAAGTGCAAGGGTTCTCGATAACATTATCAGTTTGCTGACAAGTGCTAATCTGATTTTTTATATGTTCTCCGAACAAAAAATATATAAAGCCGGGGTTTCAGCTTGTGACTCGACACGCTCCACGCAACACCAGAACATTGCCGTCAACCGGGATCGACGCATGCGCAGCAAGTGGCCCTTTCCATTGACGCATGCGCAGCAAGTGGCCTTCTCGACGAGAAAGTTTCGGGACAGGGGAAGAGTAGGTGAAAATTAGTCCCAAAAATAATAGAGTTTTGCTGGAACAATGCATCCTTTCCTTGACAAAATCGCGACCGTTGGATGGGCGGGGGGGGGGGGGGGGGGGGGGGGGGAATGTAGCCCCAGCCTCTTAAAACACTGAGTGATTTAGAGTCTTTGATTTTTTTTTCAATCCCCGATCCAATAAAAAGCTCTAATGATTGATTAGCTCGCTGAAAACAACCTTGTCTTTGTGACATTAGTCCTCGTGATTGAGAGAAAAATTAGTTGTCGTTTGAAGTAGCTAGGGGATCGTCGTGCCACGAACACCCGCTACCCCCTCTAACAAAGAAACACAAGCTAAAGGGTATCATCAGCAAGAGGCATAGATCCTCATGAGTCCCCGCATATGCGGGGGCTCATGAGGATCTATGCCTTTTGCAGGCGGGTCGTGTTTAGCGTCAGCCTTACCCCCAGACAGACGTTTTGGTTCCGAAAGGGAGGAGCCGTTATTGTGATGGGACTTTTCATTTCAGAACAGATTAACACGTTTTAGGGGTCTTTGAGAATGTGTAATGAGCCCTCCCCGTTCTGGCCGTGACGTAGAGTGCTTGTTGTGATTCAGCGGTGACGGGAGGATAAGAATGCAGGTGTTTAATGTGCTGCTTTTGATTGAAATTTGAAATACTGGGGCGTTGACCTTGACGAAGGGGGACAGTTTTTTGTTGTTGTTATTTTGTTTGTTTCTTTCTTTCTTGTTTTTTTTTTGTTTTTTGTTGTTTTGTTTTGTTTGTTTTTTTGTTTGTTTGTTTTTTTTGGTGGGGGGGGGGGGGGGGGCGGGGAGAGGGGGGGCTGGGTGGGGGGGGGGGCGTGGAAGGTTTGGGAGGGAGAGGGGAATGGGGGAGATATTCGAAATGAATGCTGTTGTTAGTTAACACCGACTGTGCGCTTGCCAGCAAAGGTCGACGTCTGTGTGAAGAAGTTTTGCTCACCGGAGTATTTTAGTTTCGTACCACAGACCAGGTGCTTGCGACCTTGAAAAACAAAACAAAACGTTGGTGGGTCGGTTAGCTGCTGTTTAACCCCATCCCTGTCGAGAAAAAGTGAACGCCAGTTAACTGAAAGAGGCATAGATCCTCATGAGCCCCCGCAGTCGCGGGGGCTCATGAGGATCTATGCCTCTTGCTGGGACCACTTTCTGTCCATGTTCTTTGGACAGTTGTGGCTTTTGGTCGTTCAGTGAACACAGATTTCAGAAACGAAATGTACGTCCGTTAGCTAAGGGGTTAACGTGCACGCCGCAGCCAGTGATTACCCACGGCCCTGGGGGTAGGTTTGGGAGGGGGGGGGTGGACTGCGGGGAGGGGGTGGGGGAGTCAGGGACCTACATCTATCGTGATTCAAACCCACTACCCGGCTTAGCCCCCTGAGTTAGTCAAAGGAGATCACATTTTGACCACGAGACCGTGCATCTGTGATTGTTCAAACTGTATATATAAACACACACTATCCAGTTCTTCATTATATTATGGTACGGAACGCAGACCTAGATGATGGTTGCTTGATTTAAAAAAAAAAAACCAAATACAATAGTTACTTTGACCTCCCTCGTTCATACAAGGGTACCGCCGTAACTGTTCAAAGATACACTTCTGTTACAGATGGTTACGAAACGCTACACACAGGTCTAGTTATGGTTCATTTAGACACGGGACAATCCAGTTCAGCACACGTCGTCTTTATGTCAAGTAACCTGACAATGACTCCACTCCGTTCTAGTGAAATACAACGCTATCAGTGCGAGAAACAGCTAAGAATAGATTGACTTGCGCACGGCTGCACAGAATAAATAAGCGCGATTACGCGTGTAATTTTGCTGCGTGTCCAAACTGCTGTTAAAGTTCATTAGATGTTTCAGTCGACAAGGCATAACAAATACAAATGGTGCTAAAATGTGTCTTCAGAGTTATGCCTTATGGTACTTTAATGTCCCTTGCTGACTCTTGTTTAACTATGTGCTTTCATGTTTATGCAGCCTGGATGTATGACATATTTGGCTACCCTGAAGATATTCTTCATTGCTTTCAATGCGTTAACCCATTTAGCTCCAAGGCCACATTTCGTACATTTCGGAGGTGTCACTTAACGATTGATGTACCAGTTGCACGATATGGATGGACTATGATAATTCAAGGGTAGTGCCAGTTTAACTTGGCGCCTTCAGGCGCCAAGCTAATCTGGCACTACCCTTGAATTATCATGGACTATCCATCTCCGGTGTCAGGCAGGGGTGGACTGTCCATCACCGGTGTCAGGCAGGGGTGTCTGCTGTCTCCGTTCCTCTTCCTACTGGCCATAGACTGGGTCATGAAGATGACCACAGAGCACAGACGAAGTGGAATACAGTGGACACTGTGGACACAGCTTGACGACCTCGATTTTGCAGTCGACTTGGCATTACTGTCCCACACTCATCAACAAATGCAGGACAAGACCACGAGGCTTGCTGACATCTCGTCCCAAGTGGGCCTCACCATTCACAAACAGAAAACAAAGACAATGAGGCTGAACGCAACCAGGGAAGAACCAGTCTTGCTTGCTGGCACCCCGTTGGAGGAGGTGGAGTCCTTCACCTATCTCGGGAGCATCATAGACAAAAAAGGCGGCACTGATGCAGATGTCAGAGCACGAATCGGTAAAGCCAGAGCAGCCTTTCTCCAGTTGAAAAAAGTGTGGAGCTCCAGAGAGCTGTCACAACACACCAAAGTCCGGATTTTCAACTCCAATGTAAAAGCAGTTCTCCTATATGGAGCAGAGACTTGGAGATTGACAAAAACCACAGTCAACAGAGTACAGACCTTCATGAACAGTTGCCTTAGAAGAATTTTGAAAATCCACTGGCCAGAGAAGATCAGCAACGTCAGACTGTGGGAGAGAACAGAGCAGATAACAGCAGAAAATGAAATTGGGCGAAGAAGATGGGGATGGATCGGTCACAGTCTGAGAAAGCCAGCTTCCAGTATCACTAGGCAGGCATTGTCATGGAACCCCCAGGGAAAGAGGAAAAGAGGTAGGCCGAGAAACTCCTGGCGTCGAGACCTCCAAGCAGACATCAAGAGACTGGGAACCACCTGGAGTAGAATCGAAGGAGAAGCACAGGACAGGAGTTGCTGGAGGTCTCTCGTCGACGGCCTATACCCGGGTAGGGGTGACAGGCGTAAGTAAGTAAGTAATCCATCTCCTGCTGAAGGGCGTTGGGGCTGAATGGGTTAAAGTCTAATAACAAGCTAACTGGTGGACATCTGTCACGGTATTCCTCTGCAAACTCTGCGTCTTCTGATCTGGTTTTCGGGCCAGAAGGAAATCGACGTGGCCTATAATTATTGGCTCCTGCTGTATCATACACCGGTTGTCTGACCAGGTTTTACGTGTGTCGCCCCCTACCGAGCATATAGAAGTGGTATATTTCAACTTTGTCGCCCTGCGCCCAGCATAACAGACATACACTTAAAACGAGACCGATTACCTTTAATTTAGGGTACATATGGAGACGGTGTTTTCAGCAAGAGGCATAGATTCTCATGAGTCTCTGCGATTGCAGGGACTTATGAGCATCTATGCCTCTTGCAGGTGGGCAGCGACAAGATTATAGACCGAGAAAGCGGTGTATATTTCTAGTTGTCAAACACCCACGTGACCACCCCTTTCAGCCAACACCTCCCCACGTGACCTCACGTGACCCTCGGCGCGTGCGCGTGTTTGTCCAACTAGATGAGAGAGTGCTAGTGTGACACACACCGTGAGATATGGCGCCTTTTGTCGAAGATCGCTTGGCAAAGGGAGATTAATCCTGCAGGAACGTGTGGTGTGGATTTCATGCCCTGGCTCTTCTGGGTTGCTGAGATGAAATTGGTTGTCCTCGAATGACCTCTGATACTACATCACGGCGAGATTAGAACTGACTGAGGTGTATTGCACTCGAAAGTGAGACGGGCATTTCTGCCGTGACCCAATTTTGTGCTCAGGTCTCAAGTTCAGTGGCTTTAGATCAATGGATGTCACTTTGAAACTGGCTTGGAACAGCAGACTTTTAGTAGAACATCTAAGAGGTATGTGACCGATGCCTTAGGCAAACACAGTATTTAAACGAACACATGGAATTCAAAAGAAAAACGAGTAGGCGGTGTATCCTGAAATCGAATACATCTAACGAAATAATGTGATACAACTGTACTGAACTGATGCGAAGACACTTACCCCTTTGGGTGTCGGTAGCGATTTTGGTCGAGGTGATTCCGACAGGAATCACCTCGACCAAAACCGCTACCGACACCCAAAGGGTTAATATTTTGCTCAATCTTGGCCCATTGTGATTAATACTAGAAAAAGGTTATTTTAGAAAGGGACAAACAGTAAGCGTCAACAAAATTGATTTTATAGAATATGCACTAAAATTCTGTGAAAATAATTCTACAAAATATGCATCAGTTCATGTGTGACCGATTCTGGACCTCCGTCGCGGTTGTAGGCGTCAGATCCAAAAGTAGAGACACATGTTATAAATATAAGCGTTTTGAATCAATCACATCATGTCTCGCTCATGAACTGCAGGTCAAAGGTCAAACACAATACACCTCGCCTGGTCTCAGTGAACAAGAAAATGACCAGACCTTCCCCTCTAGGTCATGCTTCGGGATGATCTGCCTTTGACACAGAGTTCCCTCCCTTGGACAATGTCTTCCATGCCCTGCAGGAAGACCCATCGATGCTTTGTCCTCGCAACCGGCGCTCCGCCGGAAATGACGTGTAATGCACACGGGTCTGTGCCTGCGCACGGTGCCCGCCGGGACCTGTCCCGAGCCATGCAATTAAACAATCCATCCATGGCGGATAATCAGATTTTATTAAACAAGAAAATTGCCGGCTGCATCCGCGGCTTGAAGATATCCCTTCAAGTTTTCCAGCTACTCCCTTCTCTCGCCGGAAGACACCAACAACCCACAGACATAGATCCTCATGAGCCCTCGCAATTTGCGGGATCTCATGAGGATCGATGTCTCTGGCTTGCCGCATTCATATCCGTGCGCCCCAGACGAAGTTATTCTGCGGCCGGCGAAGGAAGATATTTTTCATGTGGAGGAGGGCTTTCCACAGTG
Organism: Semisulcospira habei; assembly: GCA_036245525.1. Lineage (NCBI taxonomy): Eukaryota > Metazoa > Mollusca > Gastropoda > Semisulcospiridae > Semisulcospira > Semisulcospira habei. The sequence goes on from BTPG01000001.1 coordinate 277,036,839, forward strand.
GGTGGGGGTTGGGGGGGGGGGAGGGGAGGGGTGCAAGGCAGTCCAACAACCTCCGTAAAATGAAACGGGCAAGAGTGGAGGGGGAGACGTAGGCAGACGAAAGTCCAACCTCCGAAAAATCAAGCAGAAAAATAAAAAATAATCTTCTCACCTTTTCTCTTTTCTCTAAACAAGTTTTTAAAAAAAAATGATTTTCACCCTTTTTTTCTCGCCCCCCACCCCCAACAATTTCTTCTCTAAACATATTGAAAATATTAGGATGTTATACGTGGGGTGGGGAGGGGGATCTCTCTCCCCCCCCCCCCCCTCTTCTTGGCCCTCATACGCCACTGTCATCTGAAGGAAGCGTATATATGTGATGTTTGCCTAGGTCGTTGCCAGGGCAAATGATAATTTTCAAATCTGTCTCAGTCATACTTCCCTTCCCTCCCTCCCCGTGACTCCCGTATTCTTAGTAGGAAGATGTAGAGATCGCATGGAGTAATAATAATAATAATGACAATATAATAATAATAATAATAATAATAATAATAATAATAATAATAATAATAATAATGTTAAAAGCCTTTATCCTAACAGCAACGCGTTCAATACATATATCAGCTGTAAATAAAAGCACAGAATACACGTGTTCCCAAAACTCAACAACTTTTTGTAGTCACTCGTTTCCTGCGACCGCAGGGTCTCATGAAAGTCTATGTCTCTTGCAGATGTAAGGCTCTGGCCCAGGCACTCTTGCACACTGGACCGGACACAATTGCTGGTGGCTGTCTGACAGTTTACCGTGGATTCGCGTGTGATGGGACAGTTTCTGGCGCAGAAAATGTGAATCTTTAGTGTGAACATTGTCACGACAACACACTTCCTTATCTCTGGATCTTCTTGACAGAATATCCTCCATCAGAAAGAGGTGAAGATCCTCATGAGCCCCCGCAGCCTGCAGGCTGCGGGGGCTCATGAGGATCTTCACCTCTATAGAGGTCATAGCGCATTCAAATTTTTAATTCACCAATAGTGACTTACCGAAATTAGATAGTGACTTACCGCACTATAGAAATTCTCGTTTAAGAAAGACAAGCACATAGTACATTGTATTCTTGTTTGTGTGTCCATTTTGATAAAGTACGACACAACTTATTAAATTTTGGGGTTAAAACCCGAAAATGTAATAAGTTGTGTTGCGCTTGTCCTTTCTTAGCATGTTTCTTTTGTTGTTGAGATTTTCTTACCAATATTTGCAGTCTCAATTAACTCTAGTTTCGCTGTCTGATAGATATAAATCATCATACTGGTCACTGAGGGATGTTTAAATACAAAAATAAATAAATAAATAACAAATAAATAATAAATAAATAAATAAAATAAATAAATAAATGAATAAATAAATAAATAAATGTTGTGATTTGCTGTATATAGATGTAAATTAGGCGTGTGAGCGGAATATTTGATCCTAATAATCATCATGTAATCCCAAGAGGATCTATGCATCGCATATGCCTAATTTACATCTTTTTTGGAAAGTACAGATCCTAATGGAGATATATGCTAATAAGGGATGATGCCAAATATACATATATTTTCTTCAGAGCGGCACAACACCGGGCATTTCGTCAGCGCCTGAAATCCAATTCCCCAGTTACACTTCGTGATTCTGTCCGCCTTCTCTTTTAGCCACAGAAATCAGAGACATGATAATGAGGCGAAACAAAGGCAGTTTGGTTTGATTTCTTATGTTCCGGAGCTGGCTGAATCTGGGTGACTGCCATGGCTGAGACGGCTAAAATAAACGGCAGTTCCGTCCAGGGTCACAGTTTAGAACAAAGCTGATTGCTTAGCGCGATACTTTCAGTTCGGCTATGGACTCAGCATCAAAATTTATGGTCAGTTTGGAAATACATCAACACTTAACCATTTTCATCCTGATACACTGAGTTGAAATAAATGTGACTATGACAGTTCAAAGGTGATGCCAGAATAGCTTGGCGCCAGGGACGCCAAGCTGTTCTGGCATCACCCTTGAACTAAAACGGTTGAGCCATCTCCCAGTCTGTAATGTCACCTTCATAGGACAATAAGCAATTTTTAAAAAATCAGCCTCAGGATGAAATGGGTTAAAGCGACCTACCCCATGGCAGGCTCTGATTGCTAAAATTCGCCGATACAACGGGTTATCAATGTTGTCTTGTCTCCGCTAATATTTTTCTACCCTTCTTTTCACAATCCACGTGAGCAGGCACACGTCACGGTACCGCAGATTTCACCCAGTGACTTTTAACTCGTTCAGTGCCAGCTGACGCAAACACTGAACGTGGTGAGCGAAGATACCCCACCCCCCTCCCCATGGCCCCACCTCTTCCCATTATCTCCACCGCACACCGGCACCTCCACCCCACACACGAAACAAGCGCCACACTCCATGACAATAAAGATCGCTTCACATCACAGAGAGGTCACGTAAATCTGACATCAACACCGAAAGCACCCACTGTAAACAGCGTCATCACTCCGGCCGCCTTCGTCGAAGGAGTGATGGTCCTGTTTTAACCCTTTTCATCTTGATATACTGTTGCAAGACTGAAATAGAATTGACTATAATGTTTCAATGGTCGGTGGTGCCAGAATAGCTTGGCGCCTGAGGCGCCAAGCTATTCTGGCACCATCCTTGAACTAAAAAACTAACGGTTGATCTAGCTCCCGATCTGTAACATAACCTTCGAAATACAATAAGCAAATTGTTTTAAAAGTCAGTCTCAGGATGTAATGGGTTAACCCGATTCACCGAATCTTTTTGGAACAGGTACCAGTCAATGAACGAACAGAATATCAGAACGAACTGGAGGGGGGGTGAAAGGGGGGGGGGGGGGGGGCACGATTTCAAAAATAGCAATGCAGTACTACAGTGGCAGGGGAAGGATTTATGCCGTCTTATTTCTTCTAGGCTTGACCACTATGGCGGCTACACCCCCCCCCCACCCCCCCACCCCCACCCTCCACCCCCCCCCCCCCAAAAAAAAAAAAAAAAAAAAAAAAAAAAAAAAAAAAAATGTTCATACCAAACAATATCGCCGTTCCTTCGCAGAACAAGTACATGGAGCTTCAGTCTACAGCAAACAGTAGGCAATAGCTGGGGAATTAAAAGAAGGAGGAATTGACATCAAAGGACATGGCATCCTTGTGCCCAGTAAGCAACGGTCCTCAACCCCTCGACGGCGACAGTAGGCCCGCGCGGGCCCACTGCGGCCGTAGTAGGCCCGAAGACGTTTTGCTAATGGTGGTGAGGAGTCGGGATAACCTGGGGTGGATGTATGATGTAGCCTTTTTGTGCGGCCCCCAGTTACCACAAGCACTGACCCGGGAACATTCTCATGAGCGCCCAGTTGCAGCCACAGGAGCTCGTGAGAATGTGGTCGTCTTGGGACAACGATCGTCGTGTGCGTCCTCCAACAAAGGGTACAGGGACAGTCACGGCCGGGAGTTCAAGTTAGATGTGTGAGAGAAATGAATGTCGCCCTGTCTGCTGTTGTAACAACTGATAGCTGTCCTCCCTCCCTGCCCGCATGGAATTTGGCTGTCTTGACTGACACCCGGGCATATGACTGCTGTCTTAGTAATAAGGGGGTAATTTTCTGTAATATGAATATTCATTTCGACTCTATACCGGGGCGGATCTGGGGGGAGGGGGAGGTTCTAGGGGTTGCGGACCCGTCAGCCCCGCCTCTCCGACCCAAAATTTAAAAAAATGCTATAACGAAGTCTCTTTTTGGGTGTTTGCCACCTCCCCCCCCCCCCCCCGGCTTTTCCATTTTTCGGCACCTGGAAGCAAGGTGTTTGAAATCAGTGTAGCAAGTGGTGAGTCTCAACGCACGCGCGTCTTCTCTCTTCCAACACACAGGCGGCTTCTCTCTTCCTAACACCTCCCCCCCCCCCCTCCCCCCTCTATGGGCTTTTCCATTTTTATGCACCTGGAAGCAAGGTGTAGCGTCGCGGAGACCTTTTGTATCAGGTTGAAGGTCCCTAACTTCTTCTTCTTCTTCTTCAGCGTTCCCGAGAAGTGTCTCAGCATGGGCTTGATATGTTGTCCAGTCAGTTTTCTTGAAGTTCCAGCTGGCTCTTTTTCGGTGGTGTTCGCTGGCAGTCTTTTTATTTGCAATGTGCAGGATGATAGGGAGGTGGTCGCTTCCGCCCAGCTGATCATTTACGACTCTGGTGGTTTTTTTCTGAACATCTTCTGTGGTCATGGCGAGGTCAGGAGTTGATGTTTTCTTCCAAGCTCTGGAATAGTATGTTGATCTGTCATCAGGCTGGTTAATCAGGAGTAGCTGGTTGTCGATGAGCCAGTCCTCTGTGTCCTCTCCTCTGCGGTCCAAGTCTTCATACCCCCAGCTCGGTAAGTGACCGTTGAAATCCCCAATAATTGTGTGGTTTTCTGGCAGGAGCTGAATGGTATGGAGGTCAAGCCTTAAGGTGTGAGGGCTGTAGCAGTTGGTGATGAGAAGTTCTTCATCTTGCAGGAGGATCTTGATGGTGACAAACTCAAGTTCGCCTGCTGCTGTCTGTTTTATCAACAGCGCCGGGATTCCATGCCTGACAAGAGTTAGTACTCCCCCTTTGTGTTCAGTGGCTCTGTCTCGTCGGAAAGTTTCATAACCTCTGATGAAGAATCTGCGGCATTCTGTCAAGTGAGTTGCTTGGATGCAGATGACATCAATGTTGTTCTCTTTCAGGAAGGCGTGTAACTCTGTTTTCTGTCTGTCAAGTGAGTTTCTTGGATGCAGATGACATCAATGTTGTTCTCTTTCAGGAAGGCGTGTAACTCTGTTTTCTGTCTGTCAAGTGAGTTTCTTGGATGCAGATGACATCAATGTTGTTCTCTTTCAGGAAGGTGTGTAACTCTGTTTTCTTTTGCTGAATGCCTTCTGCGTTCCACTGCACAACCCTAAGAGCTGTCGTTGGAGTTGTACAGAGACCAGTAGCGCTACTCTTCCTCCCCCTGGTTCCCAGGTTAGCAGCCCTCAGCCACCGTCCCCGCCTGGCTTTGGTCCACGGGGACGACACCATATCGAAATGTCCATCTGAGGCATAATCCATGAGGGTTGCGTGTGTGTTCGTTTCCCTGACGGGTTTCCACACTATACCAGATGGCATAGTCAGCGACACTCCGACTTCGTTGGTCATTGGTGTCAGTTCGGAGTTTTCCTTCTCGTAGGAGAATTTTCTTAACTGGGATTGAGAGCTTCCCCTGACCGGCCTTGTTTTGGAGTTGACTTCTCATAGGCCAGTTGCCTGCCACAGCTTATGAGTCTGGTATATCCAGGGGGGTTGTTCGGATCCCATCCCTAGACATGGCTGCCGAGGGCGAAAAGAGGCCCACCGGACTCTTGTGTCGGGACACCTTAAAAAGATTATTTTTGATTGTCGATGGTAGCTCAGTGACGTCGTAACTATTCTATACGACCTTAAGTCATCTGTGTGGGCAGTGGGCAGATGTTCACATCTGCACGGGACATAGACGACCCCGCCCTCCACGAGTCGCCTGCTGCCTTGCAGGCCTGGCCGCTTGGATGCGGAAAGGCTAAGGGAGGAAACCCCTGACATCAAAGCCCCCCGTGTCTCCGGGGAAGGCTTTTGAGCCAGAGACTAGGACAAGGACAGTCTGATATAAAACCTACGACCCGAGGACCTCGATGCCATCGCCCCAGCTTGCTAGGCCATGGCAGATGAACCAAGGGTTTAAAGGGTGGGGCCAGTACTGCGCACACTGCACTCCACCAAAAAGCTCCACCGCGCAGGCTTTAGGAAACGTCCACGGACCATGACACTGACCATTCCAAGTCCTGTAGCGACGGGCGAGGGGCGAAACGGCAGGTGAAAGATGTCACTAGAAGCCGCAGTCTCAAACCTGCATGCAGGCGGTTCAGGATATTGGTCGCCTGATGTTGACCTGGGGATGACAACATCACTCGGCACACCCTGAACGACCAAGCAGCCTTCTCTAGGGACAGCACTGCTTGCTCCACACGGAGAGGGGCCTAGAAAAGGTGGCCTAACCAAAGCTCATCCCCTCGCAACCCCAGTTGGCTAGCCGCGGTCAACGGGCATCTTCTCCTGCGGTCAAAAAACAAGAAAGAATAACGGATCCACTCTCATGACGACCACGACCGGACTTAACGTAGCATGCTGGAACGTCCGAACCATGCTCGACAAAGCAGACAGCGGACGCCCTGAACGTCGCTCCGCCCTCATTGCCCATGAATTGCGGAGGTTAAACATCGACATCGCCGCGCTCAGCGAAGTACGCCTTCCGGACGAAGGCAGCCTCCAAGAACTTGGTGCTGGGTACACCCTCTACTGGTCAGGCAGGCCTGCATCAGAAAGACGGCTTTCAGGCGTGGGTTTCATGGTCAAGACATCCATTGCGACTAAGCTGGAAAACCTACCAACGGGCCACTCAGACCGCATCATGTCCATGCGCCTCCCACTGAGACACCAGCAGCACGTCACCCTTCTCAGTGTGTACTCCCCAACCCTCCTGGCAGAGCCTGCTGAAAAGGACAAGTTTTACACTGACCTGCACAGCCTCCTACAGAGTACCCCTGCAGACGACAAAGTCATCATCCTTGGCGACTTCAACGCCAGAGTGGGCCACGACTCTGAAGCCTGGAAAGGAGTCCTCGGCAAGCATGGCGTGGGGAACTGCAATGACAATGGCCGCCTACTGTTGGAGTTCTGTGCGGAGCAGCAACTGGTCATCACCAACACTACTTTTCAGCAAAAGGACAGTCGAAAGACCACCTGGATGCATCCTCGCTCCAAACACTGGCACCTTATCGACTATGTCCTAGTGCGTCAGAGGGACCGCAGTGACGTCCTCCTCACCAGAGTGATGCCCAGCGCAGAGTGCCACACTGACCACCGCCTTGTCCGCTGCAAACTCAGGCTCCACTTCAAGCCAAAACCCAAGAAATGGGGGGCCCCCAAGAAAAAGCTTGATGTTGCCAGCCTTCAGCGTGACGATGTGAAAGCTGCCTTTCAGACAGATTTACAGCGCAGGCTCAAAGACACAGCGGACCCAGTAGACTCCTCCCCTGAAACACTTTGGGAACAACTGAAAACTGCTATTGCAAAATCCTCTGCAGAAGTCTTGGGTTTCGCCAGAAAGAAGAACAAAGACTGGTTTGACGAAAACGATGTAGAGATCCAGGAACACCTAGCAAAAAAAAAGAGCCGCCCATCAGGCCCACCTAGCCCAGCCTTCCTGCCCTGTGAAGAAGTCTGCCTTCCGCCTCGTCTGCAGCAGTCTCCAGCGCAAGCTCAGAGATCTCCAGAATGAGTGGTGGACCAGACTTGCACAGAGGACCCAGCTTTGTGCTGACAATGGTGACTACAGGGGCTTCTACGAAGCACTGAAAGCAGTGTATGGCCCCAGGCACCTGGTACAAAGTCCCCTGCGAAGCGCGAATGGCCAGGCACTCCTCACAGATAATACCTCCATCTTGAACCGCTGGTCGGAATACTTTCAGAGCCTCTTCAGCGCTGAGCGCACTGTTCAAGAAGCAGTCATCCTACAAATCCCACACCTCCCAGTAAAGGTTGAATTGGCCGAACCGCCCACCGCTGAAGAGACCCTCACAGCCATCCACCAGCTCAAGAGTGGCAAAGCAGCAGGCATTGATGGAATACCGCCAGAGATCTGGAAACATGGAGGCACAGCACTGCACAACAAGCTCCATGACTTCTTTCTCTGCTGCTGGGAGGAAGAAACACTACCAAAAGATCTCCGTGATGCAGTCGTTATCACCCTGTACAAGAACAAAGGCGAGAAGTCTGACTGTTCCAACTATCGGGGAATTACCCTGCTGTCCATTGCTGGGAAAATCCTTGCAAGGCTGCTCCTGAATCGGCTGGTACCTGCCATCGCTGAAGACCAACTCCCAGAGGGCCAGTGTGGCTTCAGAGCAAACAGGAGCACCACCGATATGGTCTTTGTGCTGAGACAGCTACAGGAGAAGTGCCGCGAACAGAACAAAGGGCTGTACGTAACATTTGTCGACCTAACAAAAGCGTTCGACACTGTGAGCAGGCAAGGCATGTGGCAGATCCTGGAGCGGCTTGGCTGTCCCCCAAAGTTCCTCAACATGATTGTCCAGCTACACGAGGACCAGCAAGGCCAGGTCAGACTCAACAATGACCTCTCAGAACCATTCCCTATTCTCAATGGGGTAAAGCAGGGCTGCGTGCTGGCACCGACCCTCTTCACCATCTTTTTTAGCATGATGTTGAAGCAGGCCACAGTGGACCTCGATGATGACGATGCAGTGTACATCAGGTACCGTCTCGATGGCAGCCTGTTCAACCTCAGACGACTGCAGGCCCACACGAAAACCCTAGACCAACTGATTCGTGAGCTGCTTTTTGCTGATGATGCTGCCCTCGTTGCACACACAGAGAGAGCCCTGCAGCGCATCACGTCTTGCTTTGCAGATGCTGCCCAGCTCTTTGGACTCGAGGTCAGTCTGAAAAAGACAGAGGTCCTCCATCAGCCGGCACCCAAGACAGTGTATCGCCCTCCTCACATCACCATTGGCGAGTCTGAACTAAAGTCAGTGCACCAGTTTACTTACCTTGGCTGCATTATCACGTCGGACGCCAAGCTGGACAAGGAGCTTGACAGCAGGCTGGCAAAAGCGAACAGCGCTTTCGGGCGACTTTTCAAGCGGGTGTGGCACAATCAACAGCTGAAAACAGGCACCAAGATCAGCGTGTACAGAGCTGTGGTCCTCACCACCCTGCTGTATGGTTCCGAGTCCTGGGCCCTCTACCGCAGCCAACTACGACTCCTCGAACGCTTCCACCAGCGCTGCCTGCGTACCATCCTGGGCATTCACTGGAGTGACTATGTCACCAACGTCGAGGTCCTTGAACAGGCTGAAACTGTGAGCATCGAGGCTTTGCTGCTGCGGACACAGCTCCGCTGGGCGGGGCACGTCTCCAGGATGGAGGATCATCGCCTACCAAAGATCACCCTGTTCGGCGAGCTTGCTACTGGACACCGTGACAGAGGGGCACCAAAGAAGAGATACAAAGACTGTCTCAAGAAGTCACTTAGTGCCTGCCAAATCGACCACCACCAGTGGTCTTCGCTTGCTGCGGACCGTGACACCTGGCGCTCCACCATTTACAAGGCAGCTGTCTCCTTTGAGGACTCTCACAGAGCTAGCCTTAAGGACAAGCGGCTCAGGAGAAAAAACAGAGATGCCGCAGCTCAGAACCCTGGCCATACCTTCCCCTGCAGCCACTGCGGTCGAACCTGCCTGTCTCGGATTGGCCTCCGCAGCCACGAACAAGCCTGCAGACGTCGTGGGCAACTCCTATAAAATCTTCGTTCGCGAAGTCAAGCCAAGAGAGAAGTCATCTGCATAATTATAACCAATCAGAGACAAGATGGCGGATAAACCAGCGAAGAAAAAAGGAAAGTATCATCGACTCGCGCCGACAATGACAGACTCGGAATTGAAGAGAAGAAAGAGAAAAAGAGACAAGATACCCCTAAGCAGAATTGACATCGTACAAGGGAATATGGACATGTGGTAACACGTAAAGCAAGAGCTTGGCTTGACCGCCCATCCGGAATTTGTCGCTTTTCTGCTCCGTGAATCAGTAAGTAATCTACGGTCTTTGTCGATCTTCTTATAGTTCCGCGAGCGCTAGTGATTTTCAGAATTCATGATCTTCAGTAGAATTTATCTCTTACTGATTTCGCAAGATTTTAAACCTGTTTTATCATATGGTTATCCGATTTTATGCTGAAAGGATCTGAAAACTACGGTGTGTGTCAAAGTTGCACATCGCTGGTCGTGCCACGTTTTTGACTGTGCGGGCTCTCATTCACTCGATTCACTGTGGTAGTGTTTCTGCTGCCGCGGATGGGGCATTTGTCGTTTCCAATAGTGATGCTTTCAGTTACGTAGACTACGATGTGTGAGATGTGAAATTGACTGTAGTGCAGAAAATGGGTATAAATACCTAAGTTCTGTTTTGTGTTTCCGAGGAATAAAGGAACAAAGGTCAACTGACTAGGCAATCGTGGCCGCTCGCTCAGTCGCTTTGCGCGGAGAGTCGAACTAGCCACGCCCTCGGTTTAGTGCGTGATGCAGCACTGACGATCGTTACTAATAAATACTAACAGGTCAAGCGGAACCCGCAATGTGATTTTGACATCATAGCGAGTATGGAAGGTTTATTCTACATTCTCGTGGAACATGAATTACGTCAAACTCAAAGGGATGCCGGAAAACATCAGTACACGTGTACACTGACACGTGTGTACAGCACACCGACGACCTCGTGACCTGCAGTATTGCGATACACTGATAGTCAGTCGGGTTCTGCGGCCTTGTGACGTAGGCTCATTAAATATGCATATTAATTCAAAACCAGGCCGATGCAGAGGATAAATCCGCGACTCGAGTACAAAAACAACTTACATCCTGCAAACGATGAATTTCGACATTTGTCATTGTACTTACATGATAAAGCTCTAACTGAGATAAAGGACCCATACACATATTGTCAGCAGTATCTGTTGCCCGCCGTTAGATGGCCTTAGTTGTCTGCTCGGCGATAAACCCAAATAACTAACTGGATGAACTAAGTTTTCTGACTGTGTTGAGATGCTTGATGATTCTGGGTAATATAACTTTAAGAATGCCTTTCTTTACTCCCCCCCCCCCCCCCCACCCCCCCCCCCCCCCACAAGCTTCACATTGGAGCTGGACAGCGAGCACTCTTGTGTAGTTTTTCTCTCCCGGCACGGTGGCATCCATAACTATGGATTATTAGTGGTTTCTCTCTCATTCTTTTTGTTAATTAGAGGGGGAATAAGCAAACTTACTGTATTTTTGCTATGAGCAATCTACGCGAGATTGGGTGCCTTTCAGTATAAAAGGCCATTGTGAGACATTCAGACGACCCAAACACTGACTGTTCATTAACTTTTGTTGCCATTATGTTGCTTTTACTCATCATGACAAACATTTTCGTCTTGTCGTTCAGGTTTCTTGTACATGGAAACTTTACTGCACAGATTCGAAATGTATTTGTTTTTCTTCGACTGAAAAAAAGTCTTGCATTCCGATCCTGTGTTTTCTGTATTTGGGACAGGTGAATGTTTTATGTATTGCAAATGAAAGAGACCTCACTAGAGCTTAGCAGGAGAACAATTTTGCGCAGTTTCTTCCAAAGGTTTGTATTCGGCACGACAACATGCGCAGTTCCAGTAGATTACATTTAAAAACGAGGGTAGACATAAAGATCGGTCTGCAGTTGTGGTTAGGGGAAGTAAACACCCAATGCGCAAAAGGCCAACGGGCCGACGTCGGCCGCCGTTGGCCCGCGCACAGCCGTGCGGCGGGCCAACGGCGGCCGACCAGGTCGACCCGATGGTCTTTGCGCACTGTGGGATTGCCAGTAGCCCATAACCCAAAAAACTACTACACCAAAGGCCTGCTAATTTTTTTTAAAACTTTTTTCGGCGGCTCAAAGGCGGGAAATGGAAAATGGAAAGAAAAATGAGAATGGCTGTAAACGCCGACACGCCACCCTCCCTCACTGTGTCGGCTTCGGCAGGTGAAAGGGTTAAGCGAGAGTGAGTGTGGGCACAAGCAGGGGATGATCACTGCGCAGTTTTTGTTCACTTCTTAACACGGTTAAAAATAGCAGTAAAAATAGATTATCAATGATCGTCCCAAGCCAGTGGGTCAGTGTCAGTGGGTATGTGGTCGAAGTTTAGTACAAGACGGGAAGGGGAAAATAGCGATAGGGATTGTCACAAATACGTGAGAAAGTTTGTAGGCCTGATAATGACATCTTCTTTATTATGACATGTTAAACTCTGCCGGAAACTGAAATGCGAACACCACCCAGCTGCAAGGGGCAAAGACTGAACATTTTGAGTCCACGAAGATGCGGCGGCACATGATGATGACCTGAGTATTCCGGTGTTTAGCCGTCAAGGCACTGGTTGGTTGCTCGAACCATGATCTGTATCTGCACACAAATGGATCAATAGCTCAGTGGCAGTGCTTGATGCTCCAGGGCTTGGCAGTCGTGGCACTGGTTTGTTGCCGGAACCATTTCTGGATCTGATCACAACTGAAATACTGGATACAATATCTGTGTGGTAGTGCCAGGGTTCTGGAGCCATCAGTTAGCTAAGAGAGTAACAGAAAAAATGACAATCACCGTAGATCGACCCGGGCTCACACCGGCGTGCCCTGGGTGGATTTGGCCCGCACCCAGTGCGCAAAGGTCAGTGGGTAGATGTCGGCCGCCGTTGGCTCGCGCCGGCATAGATGTTTGCAACGAACGACTCCCTGCAACAGACGAGAGCGAAATCATGGCGGACAACCAGGTTGTACCATAAGCATAGATCAGCATAAACACCACTCCAAACATCTCCAAGCGCCATATCCAGTGCGCAAAAGGCCATCGGGCCAACGTCTGACGACGTTGGCCCGCGCAAGGGGCCCCTTTGGCTCATGAGAATTTTTGCCTCTCTCGGGCTTACCAGGATCTATGCTTTTGGAGATGCTTGGAGTGTTGTCTATACTGATCTATGCTTATGATACAAGTTGGTTATCCGCCGTGACTTCGCTCTCGTTCGGCGCTGTTGGGAGTCGCCCGACGTAAACTAAACCTCTCTAGTATTTGCTTTTGTGTTTATAATACCCGTCCATCTGTTTATCTAGCGGTTACCCAAACAAACAAACAAACAAACAAACAAACAAACAAGATCTTCTAACGCCGGACACAAACAATTCTCCTACCGTTCGTCAGTCTTCAATCTTGCAAGCCAGCCTAGCAAGGAAACAAGCAACCTACCAGAAAAGCAAGCATTACCTCGCGAGGTGACAGACAGCGCAGACAACGTCCAAATTTTTACCCTTGCATTTAAAGCTTGGGTTGACACGCCCACATCACGCAACGTAGCATATTAGGTACGCATCATGGCGCTCATGTTCTTTGGCTTTTGCAGTTGGATTGTAACTAGTTCTTCTTTTCATTTTAATTATTTTTTATGTACTATTTCTTGCATCATAGAAAGAGGCGATTTCGAACACAAGATTCAAAGTACAGTAAAGTTTGGACACAAAGACAAAGTTTTTCTTAAATGATCATGACCTTTATGACAACTCCGTTGCTTAAAAGTGCTCTTACATTGTCAGTTCAACAACCGCGTATTTTATTATTAGGAGTGTTTGTTCTCTGCCACGGTCTCAAGACTGCTGGAGTCAAATCGTACAGCAAACGTTTAATGAGCACCTTCAGCCCAGACAATGGATGAGAAGCCGTAGAAACATCTCATGTTGACTGTCGATGTGCACAGTCGACTTCAAGGCTATGAAGTCTGTTGTGTCAACGGCACTGAAATTCCTGCTAGTCGCCACGTGCCCGATTTTTGGGCAACACGTGTTGGGTCCCAACCTCGGCGTCGACCCAACCTCGGCCAAAGTGACATACACTGCTCACAAATAGTAAGGCATATTAACTTTCCAGCTTGAATTACTAAAAGTCCTAGGAATAGGTATAATAACGGGTATATCAGCGATTAGCCATACCATTTCACAATATTGATGAGACATATAGTGCTCACAAATAGTAAAGGATGCATTACTTTTAGATTGAATTATTAAAATGTCCAAAAAAGTTTAAACGTTAATCAGACAGAAAAGGTGACTGCAGTTGCAGATGTAAGGTGTTTTCTGACATTTTAGTAATTCAAACTGAAATTATGATATCCCTTTCTTTTTTGAGCACTATATGTCAGACCAGTGTTGTGAAATTGTAGGCCAATGGGATGGCCGATCACTGATATAACCGTTATTATACCCATTCTGAGATCTTTTAGTAACTCAAGTTGAAAAGGTAATGACACAGTACCTTACTACTTTTGAGCATTATATGTCACTGTGGCCGAGGCTGGGTCGACGCCGTGGTTGGGATCCAACAACATGTACAGTGATGACGCTTCTATTTCTTGTCCCGCTGGCACCGGCCGAAGTCATTGGAGTAGTGATGACGCTGAATGGAATGCGGTTTAGATCCAACCCCGGTTCAACCCTGACGCGGACCAGGGTTGAACTCTACCCTGCTCCAACCCGGATTGGGTCAAGTGTAAACGCGCCAACCCGGGTTGACTGTGCAAGTGTAAACGGCCTCTGTGTTAATCCAATACGAAAATGTCAGCTTTTCCAAGAATTTGGATTCAAAGTGGTGTCAGCAAGAGGCATAGATGCAACTGCGAGTGCTTATGAGGATCTACACATCTTGCAGTTGGCTAGTGTTTAGATGTTCTCGGCAGTGAACTGGTTAAATTCTGCGCACGTCAATAAGCAGTCAGTGCTTCTGTAGAGGACCACCCTCCTACATGGGGTCAATTGCATGAGAGTGCTTAGTCTTGGGCCAGCCACCAAGCAAGGTGCTCCGCTAAAGCGAAGCACCTTGCTTAGTTGCTGGCGCAGAACTAAGCTCACTCTTGGAACCGAAAAGTCTTTCGGCCGACGCCAGCGTTAGTTGGTCCGTGCACGGCAGTTCACATGCTAATGTTGGTCCGTGCACGGCAGTTCACATGCTAATGTTGGTCCGTGCTCGGCAGTTCACATGCTAATGTTGGTCCGTGCACGGCAGTTCACATGCTAATGTTGGTCCGTGCTCGGCAGTTCACATGCTAATGTTGGTCCGTGCTCGGCAGTTCACATGCTAATGTTGGTCCGTGCACGGCAGTTCACATGCTAATGTTGGTCCGTGCACGGCAGTTCACATGCTAATGTTGGTCCGTGCACGGCAGTTCACATGCTAATGTTGGTCCGTGCTCGGCAGTTCACATGCTAATGTTGGTCCGTGCTCGGCAGTTCACATGCTAATGTTGGTCCGTGCACGGCAGTTCACATGCTAATGTTGGTCCGTGCTCGGCAGTTCACATGCTAATGTTGGTCCGTGCACGGCAGTTCACATGCTAATGTTGGTCCGTGCACGGCAGTTCACATGCTAATGTTGGTCCGTGCACGGCAGTTCACATGCTAATGTTGGTCCGTGCACGGCAGTTCACATGCTAATGTTGGTCCGTGCTCGGCAGTTCACATGCTAATGTTGGTCCGTGCACGGCAGTTCACATGCTAATGTTGGTCCGTGCACGGCAGTTCACATGCTAATGTTGGTCCGTGCTCGGCAGTTCACATGCTAATGTTGGTCCGTGCTCGGCAGTTCACATGCTAATGTTGGTCCGTGCTCGGCAGTTCACATGCTAATGTTGGTCCGTGCACGGCAGTTCACATGCTAATGTTGGTCCGTGCACGGCAGTTCACATGCTAATGTTGGTCCGTGCACGGCAGTTCACATGCTAATGTTGGTCCGTGCACGGCAGTTCACATGCTAATGTTGGTCCGTGCTCGGCAGTTCACATGCTAATGTTGGTCCGTGCTCGGCAGTTCACATGCTAATGTTGGTCCGTGCTCGGCAGTTCACATGCTAATGTTGGTCCGTGCTCGGCAGTTCACATGCTAATGTTGGTCCGTGCTCGGCAGTTCACATGCTAATGTTGGTCCGTGCACGGCAGTTCACATGCTAATGTTGGTCCGTGCACGGCAGTTCACATACTAATTCGGATTACGTCGGCCTGAGGACCTTTTGATCTGAGTTAAGGTCTCCATCGTTTTTTTTTTTAAATTTTAATTCACGTCATTTGTCAAGCCGAATACACGATAAACACGGACAGCTTCTCGGACATACAATAAAATACACATACATATATATTGTCCCTTAAATAAGACTAGACCTAACAAGAAAAGAGTTGAATCGGGAGGCGGGGGGGGGGGGGGGGGGGGGGGGGGAAAGGGGGAAGGAGGGGGGGAAGGGGGGGGGGGCACAATCAATGTCATTTGCAGAAAATTCGTGCGAATGAGCACGATTACTTATCTGATGATGCTTTCACTTTTTTTTTAAAAATTCATTTATTTATTTTTTAGGAGACACCAAAATAACTAAACAGGAGATTTTTCTTCAAATGCAGCCTACTGACGAAAAATAAATGCGGCACTTTTTGAATCCTAAGAAATACTGTAGACTTTTGCTCGTGAATGTAGAAAATGTCTGTTGGAACACAGGCTTACCTGAATAAACCAACTGGGCAGTTTGAGGACAGGATGCACTTCCCCATCGCACGTACACCGAACCTGCACATAAACACAACAACAAATGTATATTAAAATAAATGCCATAATATTGCATTAATATCTTTTCAAAAAATAAAATGAATGGCTGTCACAATGTATTTAATCCGTTCAGTGTCGAGAAATATTGAACACCAGCCAACTGCAAGAGGCATAGATCCTCATGAGCACCCGCAGTTGCATCTGCGCCTCTTTCTGACACCACTTTGAATCCACATTCCTGGAAAACCTGACATTTTGGTTGGTATTGAATTAACAATGAATGCAGAAACACTGAAGCCAAAGACCCAGTCACGTGATATTATGAGCGGATGAGTGGCTGATTACAGTCACGTGATAGTACGTGCGGATAAAATGACTGGCTGGCATTACACGTTGAGCTGTGTATGGTCAGCTCAGCTAATGACTGTAAACTGTGCTCGGAGAGTGCAACGTGCACATCTCAGCGTAAAATGCACACATAAACTCCGTCACTGCCAAGAAAAATTGAACACCACCGGTACATAGATCCACATGAGCTCCCGCAGATGGGGGGTCCATGAGGATGTATGCCTCTTGCTGGAACCAATTTGTATCATTGTCCCTTGGACGGTTGTGGCTTGTGGTGGTTGTATGAACGATCGCCAGTTGCAGGAGGTGGATCGATTATGATGGCGCCAAGCTAATCCGGCACTACCCTTTAATTATCACGATCGACCCGTCTCCTGCTGTAATGCGCCGGGCTGTTTCAGTAAAATAGAAAATATATGTGTGTTCTTAAAGTTTGAGAACACACACCGATGATCTGAAATAGGTCTAAAATTTCAGGTGGTCGATGTGTGTTCTCAAAATTTAACATTTAACTTAACAGAGACGAACAGCATCCAGATACGCGGCTTCAGGCGCGTATCCGGATGCTGTTCGTCTCGAATGAGTTAATGTGAAAGTCAATGATAAAGTATTCACCCGCGGTATGGGACGCCTGGAAAATACTCTTGCTGAGTTGTGCCACTTGTTCCTGGAGCTTTTTTTTATGTAACCCTCGGCCACGGACAAACGCGTACCGTGTGTACTGGGCAACATCAACGCCGCCGTGACGAACAACGCCAGAACCACGATGGGGCAGAGATACATGGTGATTCAAAGGCTGCAAATTGATAACAGTTGCTTTCATTCATACGTCACACGACAAACTCCTTAAGGGCAAACCTTAACTACGTTACCTCGCTACCAAATAATAATAATAATAATAATAATAATAATAATAATAAGAAGAAGAAGAAGAAGAAGAAGAAGAAGAAGAAAAAGAAAACGAAGAAGAAGAAGAAGATAAACAAGAAGAAGAGGAAATAAAATAAATTTAAAAAAAAAAAAACATATAAATGTAGCGACTTTGGAGACTTTCATGTATAGGCGTAGCTCTCATTGTGACACGTTATGACCTATTTTCGACTCTTGAGGTCAAGCTCTGTTTAATTCCCCTTGGTATGTGTACTGTTCTGTTCGACAAATAGAGCAAAATCACACGCGAAACGTAGCTTATTAGCACAGTTTGAAACAAGATGCACTCTAGAGCTGTTTTTCAAACGACAGACTGACCGTGCTGAATAGTACGGATATTCCCCGGATCGAAAATGGTGCGCCAAGGGCAGTGTCACATGATCGTCGCTTCGTTGCCGAATACTAACATTCTAATTATTAGAAAATGTACAACAATCGAAAACAAACAAACAAACAAAACAATTAAAAACTCTCTGTTCCATCGCATTACTTTGACGACGATGTAGGTCGAGATTGAGCGTCTGGTAGCAAGAAACGTGTTTGCAGGTGTCAGAACATGCGCACACCAGGGCAGTTCAAAGTTTTATCAACTTGACTACTTTCACGAATATAGTTGAGGAATTAAAACACATACGTGTTGTTGTTTTTTTGTTTTTGTTTTGTTTTGTGTTGTTGTTGTTTTGTATTTTTGGATTGCTACACGGAACCTTGTATGCCTTCGGGAGGTTGAAGGGATGCTACCGCCGTAAATGTTCAACGATACACTTCAGTAACAGATGATTACGAAACGCTACACACAGGTCTAGTTGTGGTTCATTTAGACACAGGAGGTGAATCCTGTTCAGCACACACCGTCTTAATATCAAGTAACCTGACAATGACTCCACTCCGTTTTAGAAATACAACGCTATTAGTACGTGAAACAGCTAAAGTAGATTCAGTGACACGCCAACGGCAGCGCAAAATAAAAAGTGCGATTACGCGTGTGCTTTTGCTGCGTGTCCAAACTGCTGTTAAAGTTCATTAGGTGTGTCGACATGGCATAACAAACACAAATGGTGCTGAAATGTGTCTTCAGATTTATCTGTAATGGTACTTTAAAGTAAATATTGCACTCCTCAAGGCTTCAGCTTTTGGGGTACAATGTTTACTTTGGTCTCCTGAAGGCCTACGCAAACCACTGCTAACATTAACTTATATTGTCAATTGGGCCAACGAAATAAATTTCATTAAAAGATTATGACAAACTAACTGGTGATAATAATGTTGTTGTTGGTTTTAATCCGCTTTACAACCACCAGAACTGCCGACAGCTATGGTGGCTGCGTGCGCAGATGGACCATGGAATATACAACAACAATAACCGAAGTAAAAATTCGCAATAAAAGTCAACAGTATAACAGATAGAGGCTGGTATGCGAGGAGGGGGTGGGAGTGGGACGGCTGTCTTGATTAACCACTGTCTGTGCTTGTCCCGAGAGATACAGCGCCCATTGTTCATGTTAGTCAAACTTTTAATTAACTGTTAGCGTAAAATACTACTACGACTACTACTACTGTTAACGAAAACAAGATGGGATAAACCATAACCCACAAAGTCTCTTCTATATGAGAGCCATCACCCACAAAGTCCCTTTTATATGCGAGCTGTCCTCGCTGTCAAGGATCTCTACCTGTTGCCTTTGACCTGATTCTGATGTTGAAATATTTCCTTTTATCGTGCAGTCACTCTATTTTCCGACACTGTGATCGGTTAGCACCTAAAGATCGCGGGGAGCTTCAATGCCCCCTTGCCTACCTGCTAGAACCATTGCCGTACCTGTAATTTTTAATCATCTGGCCAATCCGCAATTCTAGTATCGCGCACGAATCTGTCCTAAGTCTTTTGTCTGAGCGCTTAGTTCAGGGTTGTCCGGCACCTTACATCATAAATAAACGCCGGGAAAACGCAAATATCAAATTTTGGCAGACGACAGGGAAATAAAGGAAAAATGTGCCTTTTCTCTCGAGATGACTCAAGCGGTGAGCACACTATACAAGTGCTACACAAATGTGAAACAAACTCAAACTGAAACTACACAAAGTGAACTGATAGCTCGAAACCTTCCATTGTGCGCGTCAACGCGTTTGCTTTTTAGAAAGCATAGTCTGTTGCCACTCGTTCAGTAGATGAAGCATGTTCTTAATTAAACGAACTTTAGTTCGCGAACTCTGACGAACTACAGTTCACGATCTCGGACGAACTAGGTTGGTTCTTAATTGGACGATCTAAAGATACGGCGAACTTAGTTCGAAGTAGTTCACGAACCTCGGCAAACCTTAGTTCGCTGTCGGAAAAGGTTCGCTCAACGTGTTGAGCAAACAAAGGCGAACCTTTTCTCTGATTGGTCAAAACTTTTACCCTCTTCTACGTTGCAGATAAGAAGACAGTCACCGATACAAACAAATATGGCGGACGGTGATCTTTCACTCGTGCGAAGAACAAGACCTATTTTTATTGATTTGTGGGAGGCGCAACGCTGTTTGTGGGGTCGCTACTGCAAGAAATACAAAAGCAAACATCGTTCAAATCGCGAAGCGGCATAGCGGCAGCCATTTTGAACACCTTCGCAGACAGTAAGTACGCCGAATCAAGCACTTCAGTTAAGAAAGAGAACCATGGCAAACCTGGTTTGCTGAAGTTCGCCTAGGTTCGTTCAACCTCAATTAAGAAACAAACCAAAAGATCGCCGATCTTCTCCGATCTAGGTTTGCCGATCAATAAGAGAAATAGAAATAAAATGTAGCAGATCTATTTCAATTTTTTTTTTAAAAGATCGAGTAATTGTTGAATGAGGGTATGAGCTCAGTACTGGTTGGCGAAAGATGCCAACAATACATGCCTCATGTACAAAATCAGACCTACCGTATATCCAGTCGCTTGCCACGCAGTCCTGCGCTCAAAATTTAGAAGTTCTATCTCTTGAATCGAGTGAGAAAAGTCCGCACTTCCTTGCTACAGATTCTGGAATTCTCACTGGCTGCATAGAAGCACCACCGCTGGTGAACGTTTGAAATTCCAGCGGCAAAAAATCAAGCACATTTACGCGACCGGGCATCAGTGGTGGCCTATGCATAAAGAGTCGCGTCCCCTATGTATTTCCCAGAAAAAATCAGTCTGACGTTAGAAATATTTGGAGAGAGAGAGAGAGAGAGAGAGAGAGAGAGAGAGAGAGAATGAATGAATGAATGAATGAATGAATGATACTTTATTTCTCAAGGATGGAAACAATAGGCGCACAGGCCTCTTTTCGTGTTTGTCCTTGCTAAACTACAACGTTAAAAAACAACATTAAAACAACATGTTAACAGCACAAACAAGCATCTACACCCACAGGTCACTAGTGTTACATTCTGATATAAGTTCACAAGTCGCTGAAGGTTACACACACACACACACACACACACACACACACACACACACACACAATCAATTGACAGGGTCTGGTGGGTGAGTGTTTATAGACAGCGACTGCGCGCGTGTGATACAGCTACTCTTGTGTAGGGATATCTCTCTTGGCTTGACTTCGCGAACGAAGATTTTATAGGAGTTGCCCACGACGTCTGCAGGCTTGTTCGTGGCTGCGGAGGCCAATCCGGGACAGGCAGGTTCGACCGCAGTGGCTGCAGGGGAAGGTATGGCCAGGGTTCTGAGTTGCGGCATCTCTGTTTTTTCTCCTGAGCCGCTTGTCCTTAAGGCTAGCTCTGCGAGAGTCCTCAAAGGAGACAGCTGCCTTGTAAATGGTGGAGCGCCAGGTGTCACGGTCCACAGCAAGCGAGGACCACTGGTGGTGGTCGATTTGGCAGGCACTAAGTGACTTCTTGAGACAGTCTTTGTATCTCTTCTTTGGTGCCCCTCTGTCACGATGTCCAGTAGAAAGCTCGCCGAACAGGGTGATCTTTGGTAGGCGATGATCCTCCATCCTGGAGACATGCCCCGCCCAGCGGAGCTGTGTCCGCAGCAACAAGGCCTCGATGCTCACAGTTTCAGCCTGTTCAAGGACCTCGACGTTGGTGACATAGTCACTCCAGTGAATGCCCAGGATGGTACGCAGGCAGCGCTGGTGGAAACGTTCGAGGAGTCGTAGTTGGCTGCGGTAGAGGGCCCAGGACTCGGAACCATACAGCAGGGTGGTGAGGACCACAGCTCTGTACACGCTGATCTTGGTGCCTTTTTTCAGCTGTTGATTGTGCCACACCCGCTTGAAAAGTCGCCCGAAAGCGCTGTTCGCTTTTGCCAGCCTGCTGTCAAGCTCCCTGTCCAGCTTGGCGTCCGACGTGATAATGCAGCCAAGGTAAACTGGTGAACTGACTTTAGTTCAGACTCGCCGATGGTGATGTGAGGAGGGCGATACACTGTCTTGGGTGCCGGCTGATGGAGGACCTCTGTCTTTTTCAGACTGACCTCGAGTAGGGATATAGCGAACAGGCAAAACACTACAGAGAAGAGAGATATATGACAACTAACAAGTGCAAAACGGAGGACCACAACAATGCTTTTAAAATAGGAAATCATGTACATGGCTCTTTTGGACACATTATGTACGTTTCTTTTGCTCTGAGATGTATTTAAAGCTTTCGGCCTAAAGAATGGAAGATGTCTCATTTGCTGTATATGTGGAGGAAGTGAGTCCATAAATTGGCACCCGCGTACGAAAGGCTGGATTTAAACAAGTCAATTCGGGACCGTTCAATGACTAGACTGTTCCTCGAAGTGCTGTAAAGTCTTTCGCTCTCAGTGAAAAGCTTAGCCAAGTAGATGGGGCTTTCCCGTTCAGTGCTTCGTGCATAAGTACGCACTTATTATTTCAACGTAAGATGTTGATGTAAAGGAAGGAGCCCTGTTGCCTGAAGCTTTTCCTCCAAAGTTAGAGAGGTGATTGGGAAGATCAGTTTAACTGCGCGCTTGTATAGAGAATTAATCCTCTTAATGTTAGCCTCACTACAGCCGTCCCAAATTGTAGATGCGTAGTCAATGTGACGTTTTATGTAAAAGTTGAAAAATAGCTTACGTGTCTTAGTATCAATGATAGATTTTAATCTCGACAGTAAAAATAGCTTCTTTGGTAATCGGTTTTCCCTAGTTGTGTTAGATGGGGCAACCAGCACAGTTGTTCGTCAACAATTACCCCGAGGAGACGATATTCCTTGACTTGCTCAATGGGAACTGAATCAAAAGAGAGGCTAAGTGAATGGGGCGGAGCTGATGCTTTTGGCGTGTTGTGATTGGCATGATTTTTTGTTTTAGATGAATTAAAAAGCATTTGATTATTTTTGCACCACAGTGAAGACTAAGCTGAAGATTGCTTGATATTTCAGGTACAGTTTTTCCGCCCGCGTGAAGAGTTGAATCATAGGCAAACATGTCACATTCAGTATTTGGATTGGATATTATGAAGTGGAAGATCATTTATACACAAACAGAAGAGTAACGGTCCTAGTATGGATCCTTGGGGCACGCCTTACTTAACACGCTTTTCAGAAGAAAAGGTATCATTGATGTACACAGTTTGAATTCTCCTTATGATAATTATATGAATGAAAGAATGAGTGTCCCTGGGCTGTTATTGTTAAAGTATCAGTCTAGATTCTTTAATAAAATTTTGTGATTTTATAAGGTCGGAACGTGTTTGTTTTTTTCAGGTCTAGAAAGACAGCACCATACATTTTGTTTCTGTTGATGTTGAGCAGCCACGTGTCAATCATATGAACCAAGTCAGTGTGACACGAATGTTTAAAGCGAAAGCCAGACTGATATTTATTCAGGAGAGACTTTTTTTCCAGGAAACCGAGAAGATGTTTGTGTGCATGCTTCTCAATAGGCTTCGACAGAATAAATAATATGGATATGGGCCGAAATTTATTTGGATCAGATGTGTGTTTTGTTTTAGGAATAGGCACCACTTTAGATTTTTTTGAAAGCCGCCGGAAAGAAATTAGAAAACCTCGACTTCTAGAGAAAATCAGACGGAGACGATGACGTAAAAGCAGAAATTTCGTCACTACGCAGACATCGACGCACTCTCTCTCTCTCTCTCTCAAAACGTTCTGCTTTTACGTCACCGTCTCTGTCTGATTTTCTCTAGAAGTCGAAGTTTTCTAATTTCTTTTTTAAGTCCCTTCTGTTTATAGAAGGGACGTTTTAGGACGGGTGGGGCGAATTTAATAGCATATCCAAGATGTCAAAGGCGGGCAGGCCTAAACCTCTCACAATTGAAGTAACAAGATAAAAAATACGTCATGTCGAGTAACGCTAACCTCGCTGCTGAACGTACATTTGGCGCGAAGCGCTGTATATGCGTATGTATGTACGTACGTACGTACGTATGTATGTATGTATGTATGTATGTACGTGGGCAGTGGGCAGATGTTCACATCTGCACGGGACATAGACGACCCCGCCCTCCACGAGTCGCCTGCTGCCTTGCAGGCCTGGCCGCTTGGCTGCGGAAAGGCTAAGGGAGAAACCCCTGACATCAAAGCCCCCGTGTCTCCGGGAAAGGCTTTTGAGCCAGAGACTAGGACAAGGACAGTCTGATATAAAACCTACGACCCGAGGACCTCGATGCCATCGTCCCAGCTTGCTAGGCCATGGCAGATGAACCAAGGGTTTAAAGGGTGGGGCCAGAACTGCGCACACTGCACTCCACCAAAAAGCTCCACCGCGCAGGCTTTAGGAAACGTCCACGGACCATGACACTGAACATTCCAAGTCCTGTAGCGACGGGCGAGGGGCGAAACGGCAGGTGAAAGATGTCACTGGAAGCCGCAGTCTCAAACCTGCATGCAGGCGGTTCAGGATATTGGTCGCCTGATGTTGACCTGGGGATGACAACATCACTCGGCACACCCTGAACGACCAAGCAGCCTTCTCTAGGGACAGCACTGCTTGCTCCACACGGAGAGGGGCCTAGAAAAGGTGGCCTAACCAAAGCTCGTCCCCTCGCAACCCCAGTTGGCTAGCCGCGGTCAACGGGCATCTTCTCCTGCGGTCAAAAAACAAGAAAGAATAACGGATCCACTCTCATGACGACCACGACCGGACTCAACGTAGCATGCTGGAACGTCCGAACCATGCTCGACACAGCAGACAGCGGACGCCCTGAACGTCGCTCCGCCCTCATTGCCCATGAATTGCGGAGGTTAAACATCGACATCGCCGCGCTCAGCGAAGTACGCCTTCCGGACGAAGGCAGCCTCCAAGACCTTGGTGCTGGGTACACCCTCTATTGGTCAGGCAGGCCTGCATCAGAAAGACGGCTTTCAGGCGTGGGTTTCATGGTCAAGACATCCATTGCGACTAAGCTGGAAAACCTACCAACGGGCCACTCAGACCGCATCATGTCCATGCGCCTCCCACTGAGACACCAGCAGCACGTCACCCTTCTCAGTGTGTACTCCCCAACCCTCCTGGCAGAGCCTGCTGAAAAGGACAAGTTTTACACTGACCTGCGCAGCCTCCTACAGAGTACCCCTGCAGACGACAAAGTCATCATCCTTGGCGACTTCAACGCCAGAGTGGGCCAGGACTCTGAAGCCTGGAAAGGAGTCCTCGGCAAGCATGGCGTGGGGAACTGCAATGACAATGGCCGCCTACTGTTGGAGTTCTGTGCGGAGCAGCAACTGGTCATCACCAACACTACTTTTCAGCAAAAGGACAGTCGAAAGACCACCTGGATGCATCCTCGCTCCAAACACTGGCACCTTATCGACTATGTCCTAGTGCGTCAGAGGGACCGCAGTGACGTCCTCCTCACCAGAGTGATGCCCAGCGCAGAGTGCCACACTGACCACCGCCTTGTCCGCTGCAAACTCAGGCTCCACTTCAAGCCAAAACCCAAGAAATGGGGGGCCCCCAAGAAAAAGCTTGATGTTGCCAGCCTTCAGCGTGATGATGTGAAAGCTGCCTTTCAGACAGATTTACAGCGCAGGCTCAAAGACACAGCGGACCCAGTAGACTCCTCCCCTGAAACACTTTGGGAACAACTGAAAACTGATATTGCAAAATCCTCTGCAGAAGTCTTGGGTTTCACCAGAAAGAAGAACAAAGACTGGTTTGACGAAAACGATGTAGAGATCCAGGAACACCTAGCAAAACAAAAGAGCCGCCCATCAGGCCCACCTAGCCCAGCCTTCCTGCCCTGTGAAGAAGTCTGCCTTCCGCCTCGTCTGCAGCAGTCTCCAGCGCAAGCTCAGAGATCTCCAGAATGAGTGGTGGACCAGACTTGCACAGAGGACCCAGCTTTGTGCTGACAATGGTGACTACAGGGGCTTCTACGAAGCACTGAAAGCAGTGTATGGCCCCAGGCACCTGGTACAAAGTCCCCTGCGAAGCGCGAATGGTCAGGCACTCCTCACAGATAATACCTCCATCTTGAACCGCTGGTCGGAATACTTTCAGAGCCTCTTCAGCGCTGAGCGCACTGTTCAAGAAGCAGTCATCCTACAAATCCCACACCTCCCAGTAAAGGTTGAATTGGACGAACCGCCCACCGCCGAAAAGACCCTCACAGCCATCCACCAGCTCAAGAGTGGCAAAGCAGCAGGCATTGATGGAATACCGCCAGAGATCTGGAAACATGGAGGCACAGCACTGCACAACAAGCTCCATGACCTCTTTCTCTGCTGCTGGGAGGAAGGAACACTACCAAAAGATCTCCGTGATGCAGTCGTTATCACCCTGTACAAGAACAAAGGCGAGAAGTCTGACTGTTCCAACTATCGGGGAATTACCCTGCTGTCCATTGCTGGGAAAATCCTTGCAAGGCTGCTCCTGAATCGGCTGGTACCTGCCATCGCTGAAGACCAACTCCCAGAGGGCCAGTGTGGCTTCAGAGCAAACAGGAGCACCACTGATATGGTCTTTGTGCTGAGACAGCTACAGGAGAAGTGCCGCGAGCAGAACAAAGGGCTGTACGTAACATTTGTCGACCTAACAAAAGCGTTCGACACTGTGAGCAGGCAAGGCATGTGGCAGATCCTGGAGCGACTTGGCTGTCCCCCAAAGTTCCTCAACATGATTGTCCAGCTACACGAGGACCAGCAAGGCCAGGTCAGACTCAACAATGACCTCTCAGAACCATTCCCTATTCTCAACGGCGTAAAGCAGGGCTGCGTGCTGGCACCGACCCTCTTCACCATCTTTTTTAGCATGATGTTGAAGCAGGCCACAGTGGACCTCGATGATGACGATGCAGTGTACATCAGGTATCGTCTCGATGGCAGCCTGTTCAACCTCAGACGACTGCAGGCCCACACGAAAACCCTAGACCAACTGATTCGTGAGCTGCTTTTTGCTGATGATGCTGCCCTCGTTGCACACACAGAGAGAGCCCTGCAGCGCATCACGTCTTGCTTCGCAGATGCTGCCCAGCTCTTTGGACTCGAGGTCAGTCTGAAAAAGACAGAGGTCCTCCATCAGCCGGCACCCAAGACAGTGTATCGCCCTCCTCACATCACCATTGGCGAGTCTGAACTAAAGTCAGTGCACCAGTTTACTTACCTTGGCTGCATTATCACGTCAGACGCCAAGCTGGACAAGGAGCTTGACAGCAGGCTGACAAAAGCGAACAGCGCTTTCGGGCGACTTTTCAAGCGGGTGTGGCACAATCAACAGCTGAAAATAGGCACCAAGATCAGCGTGTACAGTGCTGTGGTCCTCACCACCCTGCTGTATGGTTCCGAGTCCTGGGCCCTCTACCGCAGCCAACTACGACTCCTCGAACGCTTCCACCAGCGCTGCCTGCGTACCATCCTGGGCATTCACTGGAGTGACTATGTCACCAACGTCGAGGTCCTTGAACAGGCTGAAACTGTGAGCATCGAGGCTTTGCTGCTGCGGACACAGCTCCGCTGGGCGGGGCATGTCTTCAGGATGGAGGATCATCGCCTACCAAAGATCACCCTGTTCGGCGAGCTTGCTACTGGACACCGTGACAGAGGGGCACCAAAGAAGAGATACAAAGACTGTCTCAAGAAGTCACTTAGTGCCTGCCAAATCGACCACCACCAGTGGTCTTCGCTTGCTGCGGACCGTGACACCTGGCGCTCCACCATTTACAAGGCAGCTGTCTCCTTTGAGGACTCTCACAGAGCTAGCCTTAAGGACAAGCGGCTCAGGAGAAAAAACAGAGATGCCGCAGCTCAGAACCCTGGCCATACCTTCCCCTGCAGCCACTGCGGTCGAACCTGCCTGTCTCGGATTGGCCTCCGCAGCCACGAACAAGCCTGCAGACGTCGTGGGCAACTCCTATAAAATCTTCGTTCGCGAAGTCAAGCCAAGAAGGGAAGCCAAGATGTATGTATGTATGTATGTATGTATGTTTGTGTGTACGTATGTATGTAAACAAAAGAATCTACGATATTTTTGTACACACAAGCTTGAAACTTGGCGAAGTACTTTCTTAAAGGGGTGGCTAAGAGAGCCTCTGAGCATATTGTAATTGAATATCTCATTTAAGACATAAACAACCGTTTATAGGAAATCGGTTGACCCAGATTAGAGTCCATGATTTTCGTTGTATTTACTTGAAATTTTGGATACAGCTAATTTCGATAAAGACATTGGATGAGTTCGTTACCCAGCTTTGTATCCTTTTAATTTCTTTAGTAAAAATTAATTCTTTTCAGAAAAGAATTAAAACAGTAAAAAACCTTCACTTCTAGAGAAAGTCAGGTGGCGGTGACGTCATCACGCAGACATTTACATAATACTCTAAATATAATAATAATAGATAATACATGTTATTTATATGGCGCATTTCTCATATTTATAATATAAACATAACGTAATTCTCTCTAGCGCGATGAAGTCTCTCTCTCTCCCACTGACATGCGCGCATCTCCAACAGGTATAAATCCTCATGCGCCTGGGTAGCCCATGAGGATCTATATCTCTTGGAGATGTTAGGAGCGCGCGTGCATGCACGCACTTACACACACACACACACACACACACACACACACACACACACACACACACACACACACACACACAAACACATACACACGAACTCTCCATCTACTGATCTGCCCTCTGAAGGCAACAGACAGCGGCAAGTCCATTATTGTGAAAAGCGATATTTTCATTGCAATAGAATCAAACTGTCGCTTTTCACAAAAATGGATTTACCACCCTTTGCCTTCTCAGGATGAAACTGATGACACGTATCACGCTCGTGCAAACCGAAGATGTATTTATTCACGTCACGAGAGAGATTTCGTCACGTTGTGGACGTTTCCGGACCACGTCCCAGCTGACGGTAGTGAGTCTGCGATGATATTTTCACAGACGAACTCAGTGAGCAAAAGGTCAAGGGGTTGACATCAACCGTCGTTGGCCCGCGGGGCTAACGACGGCCGACGTCAACCCCTTAACCTTTTGCTATCCATTAACAGCAATGGGTTTAAAACTATTTCATCACTATACCGTCGGGATCCACAACCTGTGTCATTTACAGTGCAGATGAATTGTAACGTGTCACTTCAAGTCCGCCATTTTCGTGCATGCGCAATAAAAGCTTTCCCAGGGAAGGGTATTATCGCCAGTGATCACTGTACACGGCGGACATTAAAGCTTAACTCTTTAACTTTCCAGAACTAAATGACTTCCATTCTATGGAATGGAGGCCATTTAGTTATGGGAGACAAAAACAAAATATCTGCGGTGGTTTTAGGGATGGTTTTGCAATAGTTTCTGGGATGTCGGTGTCGGTTTGCAGAGGGGTTGCAGAGAGATTCCAATCACTTGGAGCAGACGACACAGGTGAGAACCTTGTCGTTGACGTAAGGGGGACAGGGCAGACTGCCGCACTGACCCAAGGTGTAGTAGAACAGCATGCCGTTGTTATCAGGCTGAGAGCCTAGGGTGTATTCCATGGCGCTGTCCATACACAAGTACTCAGTCGCGGCCGCATGCGCATAGTAGCCGGCCATCAGATGACCCGAGTATTCCTGTGTCCAGCCGCCAAGGCACTGGTTCGTTGCTGGAACCATGATCGCTTCCTGCACACAAATGGATCAATAGCTCAGTGGCAGTGGTTGATGCTTCAGGGCCAGGCAGTCGTGGCACTGGTTTGTTGCCGGAACCATTTCTGGATCTGATCACAAAATATCTTCAGTTGTGGTAGTGCCAGGTTTCTGGAGCCATCAGCTAGCTAGGGGAGTATAACAGAAGAACTGGCAATCACCGCAGATCGACCCGGGCTAACTTTGGCGTGCCCTGGGTGGATTCGGCCAGCACCCAGTGCGCAAAGGCCATTGGGTATACGTCGGCCGCCGTTGGCTCGCGCATAGCTGTGCGCGGGCCTAAGTGCGCGATGGCTTTTTGCACATTTGGCAATCATCTAGGCTTGTTACACCTCAGGCAGTACAGTTTCGTTTGCAACGAACGACTCCCAGCAACAGACGTGAACGAAATCATGGCGAACAACCAGGTTGTACCATAAGCATTGATCAGCATAAACACCACTCCAAACATCTCCAATAGGCACACCCAATGCGCAAAAGGCCATCGGGCCGACGTCTACCGTAGTTGTCCCGCGCACTACCGTGCGCGGGACAACGGCGACCGATGTCGGCCCGATGGTCTTTGCGTATTGGGTAGATAATTATTAACCCAAGGGGCCCCATGGGCTCATGAGAATTTTTGCCTCTCCCGGTCTCATGAGGATCTATGCTTTTGGAGATGATTGGAGTGTTGTCTATGCTGATTTTTGCTTGTGATCTCTTGGGCTTGACTTCGCGAACGAAGATTCTATAGGGCTTGCCCACGTCGTCTGCAGGTATTTTCGTGGCTGCGGAGGCCAATCCGGGACAGGCAGGTTCGACCGCAGTGGCTGCAGGGGAAGGTCTGGTCAGGATTTTGAGTTACGACAACTCTGTTTTTTCTTCTGAGCCGCTTGTCCTTAAGGTTAGCTCTGCGAGAGTCCTCAAAGGAGACGGCTACCTTATGAATGGTGGAGCGCCAGGTGTCACGGTCCGCAGCAAGCGAAGACCACTGGCGGTGGTCGATTTGGCAGGCACTAAGTGAGTTTCCTCCCTTAGCCTTTCCGCAGCCAAGCGACCAGGCCTGCAAGGCAGCAGGGGACTCGTGGGGGCCGGGGTCGTCTATGTCCCGTGCAGATGTGAACATCTGCCCACTGCCCAGACGGTGACACTTACCAGAGGAGAAAAATCCAACGCCGGAACCCGGTATCGAACCTCGCACCTTTGGCATTGGAGGCAGACGCCTTAACCACTGCGCCGTCGTGTAACTGGCCCTTTTGTCTTTTTGTAGGAGTGGTGGGTGGGGGCCACTGGACACACTCTGGTGCTGCAGTGAACGCTGGTTATCTGCCGTGACTTTACTCTCGTTCGGCGCTGTTGGGAGTCGCCCGACGTAAACTCAACCTCTCTAGTATTTGTGTACAAAATACCCATCCATCTGTTTATCTAGCAGTTACCCGAACAAACAAACAAACAAACAAACAAACAAACAAACAAACAAACAAACAAACAAACAAACAAGATCTTCTAACGACGGACACAAACAATTCTCCTACCGTTCGTCTTCAATCTTGCACTCAGCCAGCCAAGCAAGGAAACAAGCAACCTACCAGAAAAGTAAACATTACCTTGCGAGATGACAGACAGACAGCGCAGACAACGTTCAAGTTTTGCTTAATTTCTGGAGCCGTCTCGTACTCGGCACCGTACAAATAGGAGCTGTACAAGGTTTTGCTCTGGCTGTCATACACTGGGTTCATGGGCATGCACAGGGCGTTCACTGCAGCACCAGAGTGTGTCCAGTGGCCCCCACCCACCACTCCTACAAAAAGACAAAAGGGCCAGTTACACGACGGCTTAACCTGTTCAGTGGCGGTTGATGCAGATGTGAGGCCGTTTACACTTGATGCGTTTACACTTGCATTTGGAACCGGGGTTGACACACCCACTATTTGTTGCACCATAGAAAGAGGCGATCTCGAACACAAGATTCAAGCTACCCGTATAGCAAAGTTTGGAAACAAAGACAAAGTTTTTCTGACAGATCATGACTTTTATGACAACGTTGTTGATTAACAGCGCTCTTACATTAGTCAGTTCGGCTACCACTTATTTTATTATCAGGAGTGTTTGTTCTCTGCCACGGTCTCAAGACTGCTGGAGTCAAATCGTACAGCAAACGTATAATGAGCACCTTCAGCCCAGCCAATGGATGAGAAGCCGTAGAAACATCTCATGTTCACTGTAGATGTGCACAGTCGACTTCAAGGCTATTATGAAGTCTGTTATGTCAACGGCACAGAAACACGTGTTGCCAACCTTCGCGTCGACCCAAGGCCTCGGCCAAAGTGACATGTATTGCTCACAAATAGTAACTTTCCAGCTTTAAACGTTAATCACACCGAAAAGGTGACTGCAGTTTTAAAATATAAGGTGTTTTCTGACATTTTAGTAAGTCAAGCTGAAATTATGATGTCCCTTACTTTTTGTAAGCACTATGTCAGACCAGTGTTGTGAAATTGTAGGCCAATGGGATGGCCGATCACTGATATAACCGTTATTATACCCATTCTGAGAACGTTTAGTAATTCAAGCTGAAACGTTAATGTACCATACTATACTGAACAACAAAAAAACCCGCGAAGTAATCCCTTCAAATGACATTTAATCCAACAACGGATGTTATCGACATTTTAGGAATGAAATCATGGAACTTGTGTAATTAGTGTGGAAGTTTATTGTGTATTTTGAGCAAGCAAGCACAAAGTCAATATGGCGTGTGACCCACATTGGCGTTGATGTCGGCTTGGCAGCGTCGGCACATAGAGTGCATCAGGCGGTTGACAGCTGCCCTGGGGATGTTGTTCCAGGCCTGGACAATGGTTTTCTCCAGTTATGCGGCTGTCGTTGGTCTGGGGCGTACAGCGTTGACCTCCCTTTGCAGTTGGTCCCAAAGATGTTCGATGGGATTGAGGTCCGGGCTGAGGGCAGGCCAGGGCATGACTGGGATGTTGTGCTGCTGCAAGAAGTGCTGGGTGATACGTGCAGTGTGTGTACGCGCATTATCTTGCTGCAAGATGAAGTTTCTTCGTCCCTGAGAAAATGGCAGGACATAAGGGTGTAGTACTTGGTCAATGTAGCCCTGAGCTATGATGCCATTTCCGCGACCTGTTACGATTCCACGGAAGAACACAGGTCCCGCTACTGTCTGGTTCAGGGTAATCCCACCCCAAGTCATCACGCTTGCCTCCCCCCTCCCCCCTCCCCTCTCCACCCTCCCCCCCTCCCCCCGAGGCATTGTTCTCCAGCACAGCCATCAGCATAGCGTTCACCCCTTCTCCGCCACACTCTTATGCGCCCATCTGCATGGCTGATGCACTAGCGGCTCTCATCTGTGAACAGGACATTCTGCCACTGTCGCCAGGTCCAGTCGACAAGAGCCTATCACCACTGTAGATGTGCACGTCGATGACGGTCAGTAAGAACAAGTCCACGGACTGGACGGCGGTTGTGCAGATTATGCTCCTCAGTCTAGCCGTCGTCGCACTGTCTGGCCTCTGATAGGTGCCTGGTGGTTGCCGATAACTTCTCTTGCTGTTTCCTTGGCTGGCTGAAAGCGATTTTGCACGTGAGCCCGGAAAATGTAGCGGTCTTGCCGTGGAGTTGTCACACGTGTTTGTCCGCTTCGAGGAGCGTCAGCAGAAGACCCGTTGGCATGATAGCGTTGCTGCAGCCTGTAAATGGTCGAAATGTAACATCTAAAGGCCACTGCCACAGCTTGTGGATCTTCTCCGGCTTCCAAACGCCCAAGAGCTCGTTCTCGTTTGGGAGCACTAAGTCTTGGCATGGTTGATGTGGCAACGGTAAAAGTGACAGAAAGCGTAACACTGCTGATTTTTTTTATTGCCTTGCATTTGCTGAACACAGTTCTGCAGTGTATGCACGTACGTGGAAAGCGTACGCCGTGCGTCCTAACCAATACGGGTGCCTCGTGCACAGGGAGGGTAACACGGTTACTACAGTACGGGTGACTGCATGCTTACATGTTGTTGCTCATTCACTGGCTATCAAAAATAGTGTAACTTGTATTTGCGTGGATTTATCATACAAATACAACAGATACTCGAATTTCGCGTTTCTTTTGTTGATCAGTGTATTTTTGAGCATTATATGTCACTGTGGCCGATGTTGGGTCGACGCCGAGGTTGGGACCCAACAACATGTACAGTGATGACGCTGAATGGAATGCGGTTTAGATCCAACCCCGGTTCAACCTTGATTCGGACCAGGAACTCTACCCTGCTCCAACGCGGGTTGGGTCAAGTCTAAACGCTCCAACCCGGGTTGTACTCGGGCTCAATCCGGGTTGATGTGCAAGTGTAAACGGCCTCTGTGTTTCTGCATTCTTTGTTAATCCAATACGAAAATGTCGGCTTTTCCAGGAATTTGGATTCAAAGTGGTCTCAGCAAGAGGCATAGATGCAACTGAGGGTGCTCATGAGGATCTACACATCTTGCAGTTGGTTAGTGTTTAGATGTTCTCGGCATTGAACTGGTTAAATTCTGCGCACGTCACTAAGCAAAGTGCTTCTGTAGAGAACCACCCTCCTACATGGGGTCAATTGCATGAGAGAGCTTAGTCCTGCGCCAGCCACCAAGCAAGGTGCTCCGCTAAAGCGAAGCACCATGTATAGTTGCTGGCGCAGGACTAAGCTCACTCGTGGAACTTGGAGTATTGTGCTTAGTGGCGTGCGTAGGATTTACCCTTATTCAAGCAACTTGCCCAAGGTTGCGAAAGGTCTTTCGGCCGACGCCCAGCGTTAGTTGGTCCGTGCACGGCAGTTCACATACTAATTCGGATTACGTCGGCCTGAGGACCTCTTGCTCGCGGGATAAGGTCTGCATCTTTTTTTTGTTTTTGTTTGTTTAATTTTAATTCACCTCCTTTGTCAAGCCGATTACACGATAAACACGGACAGCTTCTCTGACATGCAATAAAATACACATACATATATATTTTTCCTTAAATAAGACTAGACCTAACAAGAAAAGAGTTGGGTGGGGTGGGGAGGGTGGGGGTGGGGGGTGGGGCACAATCAATGTCATTTGCAAAAAATTCGTGTGAATGAGCACGATTACTTATCTGATGATGCTTTCACTTTTTAATTTTTTTTATTCATTTTTTTAAAAATCAGCAACAACACCAACAACACCAAAATAACTAAACAGGAGATTTTTCTTCAAATGCAGCCTACTGACGAAAAATAAATGCCGCACTTTTTGAATCCCAGGAAATACTGTAGACGTTTTGCTCGTGAATGTAGAAAATGTCTGTTGCAGCACAGGCTTACCTGAATAAATCAACTGGGCAGTTTGAGGACAGGATGCACTTCCCCATCGCACGTACACCGAACCTGCACATAAACACAACAACAAATGTATATTAAAATAAATGCAATAATACTGCATTAATATCTTTTCAAAAATTAAAGTGAATGACTGTCAGAATGTATTTAATCCGTTCAGTACCGCGAAAATTGAACACCAGCCAACTGCAAGAGGCATAGATCCTCATGAGCACCCGCAATTGCATCTAAGCCTCTTTCTGACACCACTTTGAATCCACATTCCTGGAAAACCTGACATTTTGATTGGTATCTTGGCTTGACTTCGCGAACGAAGATTCTATAGGGCTTGCCCACGTCGTCTGCAGGCATTTTCGTGGCTGCGGAGGCCAATCCGGGACAGGCAGGTTCGACCGCAGTGGCTGCAGGGGAAGGTCTGGTCAGGGTTCTGAGTTACGACAACTCTGTTTTTTCTTCTGAGCCGCTTGTCCTTAAGGTTAGCTCTGCGAGAGTCCTCAAAGGAGACGGCTGCCTTGTGAATGGTAGAGCGCCAGGTGTCACGGTCCGCAGCAAGCGAAGATCACTGGCGGTGGTCGATTTGGCAGGCACTAAGTGACTTCTTGAGACCGTCTTTGTATCTCTTCTTTGGTGCCCCTCTGTCTCGGTGTCCAGTGGCGAGCTCGCCGAACAGAGTGATCTTGGGTAGGCGATGATCCTCCATCCTGGAGACGTGCTCCGCCCAGCGAAGCTGTGTCCGCAACAGCAAAGCCTCGATGCTCACAGTTTCCGCCTGTTCAAGGACCTCGACGAATGAATGCTGAGTGAATGCTGAGGATGGTACGCAGGCAGCGCTGGTGAAAGCGTTCGAGGAGTCGTAGTTGGCTGCGGTAGAGGGCCCAGGACTCGGAACCGTACAGCAGGGTGGTGAGGACCACAGCTCTGTACACGCTGATCTTGGTGCCCTTTTTCAGCTGTTGATTGTGCCACCCCCGCTTGAATAGTCGCCCGAAAGCACTGTTCGCTTTTGCCAGCCTGTTGTCCAGCTCCTTGTCCAGCTTGGCGTCTGACGTGATGATGCAGCCAAGGTAGGTAAACTGGTGTACAGACTTCAGTTCTGACTCGCCGATGGTGATGTGGGGAGGGCGATGCTCTTCCTTGGGTGCCGGCTGATGAAGGACCTCTGTCTTTTTCAGACTGACCTCGTCCAAAGAGCTGGGCGGCATCTGCGAAGCAGGACGTAATGCGCTGCAAGGCTCTCTCTGTGTGTGCAACGAGGGCAGCGTCATCAGCAAAGAGCAACTCACGAATCAGTTGGTCTAGGGTTTTCGTGTGGGCCTGCAGTCGTCTGAGGTTGAACAGGCTGCCATCGAGACGATACCTGATGTACACTGCGTCGTCATCGTCGAGGTCCATTGTGGCCTGCTTCAACATCATGCTGAAGAAGATGGTGAAGAGGGTCGGTGCCAGCACGCAGCCTTGCTTCACGCCGTTGCGAATGGGGAATGGTTCTGAGAGGTCACTGTTTAGTCTGACCTGGCCTTGCTGGTCCTTGTGGAGCTGGACGATCATGTTGAGGAACTTTGGGGGACAACCTAGTCGCTCCAGGATCTGCCACATACCTTGCCTGCTCACAGTGTCAAACGCTTTTGTTAGGTCGACAAACGTTACGTACAGCCCTTTGTTCTGCTCGCGGCACTTCTCCTGAAGCTGTCTCATCACAAAGACCATGTCGGTGGTACTCCTGTTGGCTCTGAAGCCACACTGGCCCTCTGGGAGGTGGTCTTCAGCGATGGCAGGTACCAGCCGATTCAGGAGCAACCTTGAGAGAATTTTCCCGGCAATGGACAGCAGGGTAATTCCACGATAATTAGAGCAGGCAGACTTCTCTCCTTTGTTCTTGTACAGGGTGATGATGACTGCATCACGGAGATCCTTTGGTAGTGTTCCTTTTTCCCAGCAGCAGAGAAAGAGGTCGTGGAGCTTGTTGTGCAGTGCTGGGCCTCCATGTTTCCAGATCTCTGGCGGGATTCCGTCAATGCCTGCTGCTTTGCCACTCTTGAGCTGGTGGATGGCTGTGAGGGTCTTTTTGGCGGTGGGCGGTTCGTCCAATTCAACCTTTAGTGGAAGGTGTGGGATTTGGAGGATAACTGTTTCTTGAACAGTGCGCTCAGCGCCGAAGAGGTCCTGAAAGTATTCCGACCAGCGGTTCAAGATGGAGGTATTATCTGTGAGGAGTGCGTGTCCATCAGCGCTTCGCAGGGGACTTTATACCAGGTGCCTAGGGCCATACACTGCTTTCAGTGCTTCGTAGAAGCCTCTGTAGTCACCGTTGTCAGCGCAGAGCTGGGTCCTCTGTGCGAGTCTGGACCACCACTCGTTCTGGATCTCTCTAAGCTTGAGCTGGAGACTGCTGCAGATGAGGCGGAAGGCAGACTTCTTCACAGGGCAGGAAGGCTGAGCTAGGTGGGCCTGGTGGGCGGCTCTTTTTTTTGCTAGAAGTTCCTGGATCTCTACGTCGTTTTCGTCAAACCAGTCTTTGTTCCACTTTCTAGCAAAGCCCAAGACTTCCACAGAGGATTTTTACAATAGCAGTTTTCAGTTGTTCCCAGAGTGTTTCAGGGGAGGAGTCTGCTGGAGCAACTGTGTCTTTGAGCATGCGCTGTAAATCGGCCTGAAGGGCAGCTTTCTTGTCGTCACGCTGAAGGCTGGCAACATCAAGCTTTTTCTTGGGGGGCCCCCTTTCTTGGGTTTCAGCTTGAGGCGGAGCCTGAGTTTGCAGCGAACAAGGCGGTGGTCAGTGTGGCACTCTGCGCTGGGCACCACTCTGGTGAGGAGGACGTCACTGCAGTCCCTCTGACGCACTAGGACATAGTCGATAAGGTGCCAGTGCTTGGAGCGAGGATGCATCCAGGTGGTCTTTCGACTGTCCTTTTGCTGGAAAGTAGTGTTGGTGATGACAAGTTGCTGCTCTGCACAGAGCTCCAACGAATTAACAAAGAATGCAGAAACACTGAGGCCAAAGTGATATTACTGATGAGCGGATGAGTGGCTGACTACAGTCGCG
The DNA here is from genome assembly GCA_036245525.1 of Semisulcospira habei. Classification (NCBI taxonomy): domain Eukaryota; kingdom Metazoa; phylum Mollusca; class Gastropoda; family Semisulcospiridae; genus Semisulcospira; species Semisulcospira habei. Next base: position 277,074,758 of record BTPG01000001.1, read on the forward strand.
TGATAGTACGTGCGGATAAAATGACTGGCTGGCATTACACGTTGAGCTGTGTATGGTCAGCTCAGCTAATGACTGTAAACTGTGCTCGGAGAGTGCAACGTGCACATCTCAGCGTAAAATGCACACATAAACTCCGTCACTGCCAAGAAAAATTGAACACCACCGGTACATAGATCCACATGAGCTCCCGCAGTTGGGGGGTCCATGAGGATGTATGCCTCTTGCTGGAACCACTGTTTATCATTGTCCCTTGGACGGTTGGGGCTTGTGGTGGTTGTATGAACGATCGTCAGTTGCAGGAGATGGATCGACCATAATGGCGCCAAGCTAATCCGGCAGTACCCTTTAATTATCACGATCGACCCGTCTCCTGCTGTAATGCGCCGGGCTGTTTCAGTAAAATAGAAAATATATGTGTTCTCAAAGTTTGAGAACACACACCGATGATCTGAAACAAGTCTAAAATTTCAGGTTGTCGATGTGTGTTCTAAAAATTTAACATTTAACATAATAGAGACGAACAGCATCCGGATACGCGGCTTCAGCCGCATATCCGGATGCTGTTCGTCTCGAATGAGTTAATGTGAAAGTCAATGATAACGTTTTCACCCGTGGTAATGGACGCCTGGGAAATATTCTTGCTGAGTTGTGCCACTTGTTCCTTGAGCTTTTTGATGTTACCCTCGGCCACGGACAAACGCGTACCGTGTGTACTGGGCAACATCAACGCCGCCGTGACGAACGTCAGAACCACGATGGGGCAGACAGACATGGTGATTCAATGGCTGAAAATTGAGAACAGTAGCCTACTTGCTTTCAGTTATACGTCACACGACCAACTCCTTAAAGGCAAACCTTACCTTCGTTAACTCGCTACCAAATAATAATAATAATAATAATAATAATAATAATATAATAAGGAAGAAGAGGAAGAATAAGACAAAGAATAAGAGGATATAAAATAAATTTGTAAAAAAACTAAAATGTAGCGGCTTTGGAGACTTTCATGTATAGGGCTAACTCACATTGTGACACGTTATGACCTAATTTTCGTCTCTTCTGTACAAGCTCTTTTCGACAAATAGAGCAAAATCACACGCTGAACAACGCAGCTTATTAGCACAGTTCGAAACAAGAAATGTTCGAATATTTCCCGGATCGAAAACGGTGCTCCAAGGTCAGTGTCACATGCTCGTCGCTTCGATGCCTAATACTAATATTTTGATTTTTTATAAAATATACAACAATCGGGAAAAGAAACCCCAACAAACAAACCAAAAAAAAAAAAAACCAAAAAAAAAATCCCTATTCCATCGCATTACTTTGAAGACGATGCAGCTCGAAACATTTAATTTAATTTTTAAAAAAAGAAAAAAAAGGCAAATTGAAATTGAGCGTCTTGTAGCAAGAAACGTGTTTGCAGGTGTCAGAACATGCAGCTATAGCGCAATCCAGCGCGGTTTAAAGCTTTATTAACTTGACTACTTTTACGAATATAGTGGAGGAGTTAAAACACATAGGCCTACGTGTTGTTGCTGTTTTGGGGTTTTTTTAATTTTTGTTTTGTTTTGTTGTTGTTGTTGTTGTTTTGTATTTTTTGGGTTGCTACACGGAACATTGTATGTCTTCGGGAGGTTGAAGGCATGCTATCGCCGTAAATGTTCAAAGATACACTTCCGTAAGAGATGATTACGAAACGCTACACACAGGTCTAGTTATGGTTCATTTAGACACAGGAGGAGAATCCGGATCAGCACACGTCGTCCTAATATAAAGTAAACTGACAATGACTCCACTCCGTTTAGAAATCCAACGCTATTAGTACGCGACACAGCTAAAAATAGATTGACACGCTAACGGCAGCGCATGTGCTTTTGCATCGTTTCTAAATTGTTGTTAAAGTTCATTAGGTGTGTCGACAAGGCATCTATCTATCTATCTATCTATATCCCGTAGTCTTGCCGACCGTTGGGCACCACTGATGACTTGGCAACCAGCTCTCTCCATTCCTCCCTGTTCTCTGCCAGCGTATCACCCAGCCTCAGTCCCGTTCACTCTGAGATATTGTCCTCCCATCTTTTCCTCTGTCTTCCTCTCCTTCGTCCTCCTTGCACAGTGCATTGCAAGATTGTTTTGGCAAGCCCTGCTGAAAGCGTGACATGCCCATACCACTTCAGTTTGCGTTTTGTCACAATGGCTAATAGGTCTTCATCGGGCCCGATGGCTTGCCTAAATTCTGCTTCCCACTTCCTCGTTCATGATGTGATCTCTGTATGAAATGCCAAGCAGCCTTCGAAAACATCTCATTTCAGTGGCTTGTATCCTCCTTTCAAGGTCTGCTGTGAGGGTCCATTACTCGCAGGCATTCAAGAACACTGAGATGACTAAGGAGCGCATCAGTCTGATCTTGGAGCAGAGCGTGATGTTTCTGACCTTCCATACTTCAATCTTGTCAGTGCTGTTGTTGTCTGCGCAATCCTGGACAGTATTTCTGATGTTGATCCGTCATCTGTCACAACGGCTGCTAAGTATTTGAATTTATTAACTGTTTCTAGTTTTTGGCTTCCAATCATGAAGTCGGTGCCAATGCCACTGGTGTTATTTGTCATCAGTTTGGTCTTTTCTGCACTGATTTCCATCCCATACGCAATGGCTGTACTGTCCAGCTTTTCCACCAGCTGAGCAAGCTCCTTCTCTGTTCCTGCAAGGCCATCAATGTCGTCTGCAAAGCGCAAGTTCGTGATTGTTCTGCCTCCAATACTGACAGTCCCTTCATGATCTTTCAGAGTGTCTGTCATGATTCTTTCCAGGAAGTTGTTGAAAAGAGTAGGTGAGAACATGCAGCCTTGTCTGACTCCGACTGTAGTCCTAAACCAGATTCCTATTTTGCCGTTGAAGCAGACTGCGCTAGTGGCCTTGTTGTAAAGGTTTGCTATGACTTTGATCAGGTCGGCATTTATGTTGTATAGCTTCATGGTGGACCAAAGGGCTGCATGCCACACCCTGTCAAACGCTTTCTTAAAATCCACAAAGACATGATAGAGGTCTTGCTGGTGCTGGAGGTACCTCTCACATAGAACCCTCAGGTTACAGATCTGCTCAGTTGTGATGCGCCCTGGTCTGAAGCCTGCCTGTTCCTCAGCTATGTCGACAAGGCATAACAAACACAAATGGTGCTGAAATATGTCTTCATATTTTTTCTTAATGGTACTTTAAAGTAACTAATGCTCTCATCAAGGTTTTCGGCTTTAGGGATACAATGGTTACTTTGATCTCCTGAAGGCCTACGCAAACCCTAGCTAACATTAACTTATATTGTCCATTGGGCCAGCGAAATAAATTCCATTAAAAGATTAAGTAAGACAAACCATCTGGTGATAATAATGTTGTTGTTAAAAATCCGCTTACAGCCACCAGAACTGCTGACAGCTCTGGTGGCTGCGTGCGCAAAGGGGCCATGAAATATACAACAGCAATAACCGAAGGAAAACTTCGCAATTAAAGTCAACAGTATATATATAACAAATAGAGGCTGGCATGCGGGGAGGGGTCGGAGTGGAGGGCAGTCTTGATTAACCACTGTCTGTGCTTGTCCGGAAATACAGCGCCCATTGTTCAGTTAGTCAGGCTTTTAATTCACTGTTATCATAAAATACTACTACGACTACTACTACTGTTAATGAAAAGAAAAAACCCGCTCTCTCTGCACCTTTGTCGTCCGTGGATGGTGTAGTGTATGATCAGCTCTGTTGCTAGGGAACAGGACGATTTTTGAGCACGACGATCCAGAACACTACATCGTGTCCAGAACGACCCAGACCACTGCAGATGGTAATCAGTAGCTTTAAACTTGTTCGGTGGAGGTCTGCCGAGCTCTGGCAGGTCAGTAAGTCAGTATCCAGTCCATTGTTATGCAATGAAAGTCTTGCCTTTCTTAAAAACGCCAGTTGGCTTTTGCCTATTCGACTCAGTTTTGCCAAATTACTGAAGAGGCAGGGCCGGCCTTGTATCATTGATGCCTACACCGCTGGCCTAACCCAGTAAGCGTCGTGTGCCCGAAGACGTCTAGCGACTAGGGAACACACTTGGTATCTCAGAGAAAGTGTACTTACCTTTGATAAAACTTGACTAGGGCGTCGACTCTTTAAGTGGTTCGGCAAAGCAGGGCTGTACGTGCTGCTTTAGACTCGCAGAGGATCTGAATTGCGCGTCCAAAAAGTTCTATATTTATCTCCCTCCCCGTCACACTAGTCACCCATTGAACCATGCTAATATCATTTACGAGATACAGCTGTTACTCCCGTAATGATACCGCGCAGTTAGTCCCTTCACTCAACGACCAAAAGCCATTACTGTCCAGATAACATGGACACAAAGTGGTCTCAGCAAGAGACATAGATCCTCATGAGCCCCCGCAGTCACGAGGGTTCACGAGGATCTATTCATCTTGCAGTTAGACCGCCTTCACGTTTTCTCTTCAATGAAACTCTTTCACTGCCAGTGGAAACAGACTGTGTGCTTGACTCATGGTAAATTCGGCCGTCCAAGGAACATGGATCCACAGTAGCGCTAGCAAGAGGCATAGATCGTCATGAGCCCCTTGTTGCCTCCCCTACCATAGAGGCACACAACAATTTTGGCTACAATTAGGCTAGCTAGATCAGTATTTCATCAGTAAGTATTTTTCGGAAAAAAAATACATTTTAGAGAAAAATTCGTTTTTCCAATTTTTGCAGGTGTCCCGTAAGGACTGTGTATCACATGCAGGAGATGGATCAACTATGATAATTCAAGGGTAGTGCCAGATTAGCTGGGCACCATGAGGCGCAAATCTAATCTGGCAGTACCCTAGAATATAATGGTCGAGCCAACTCCTGCTGTAGTGCGTTGGGTATAAATGGGTTAACCTGTCAATAACCCAAGGTTCACACCTGTCAATAACTCCTGCACTTTCATGAGGTGCTTAAAAGAACTGTATGAGGTGAAAGTCACCTAGTCATAAACTAAACACTCTTTTAGCCCCAAGGTCCCATTTTCCAAATTTTGAAGGTGTTGTCTAACGACTATGCACCAGTTGCAGGAGATGGCTTGACCATGATAATTCAAGGGTAGTTGGCGCCTTCAGGCGCCAAGCCAATCTGGCACTACCCTTGAATTATCATGGTCAAGCCATCTCCTGTTGTAGGGATCTGGGGCTAAAAGGGTTAAGTGGCTACAATCACCTAAATGAAGGTCTGCAATTACATACAATCTTGAAGAAGGGTGGTCGCTCAAAGCACATTCTGCTGTAACATGATTATGAACATATACATAGCCCCATTGGTGTTGCCTTTTGCACCATCAAGTTCATGTTAGACATCAACTATGCACTATTTACAATTCTCGTCTCTCTCTCAGAGCCATGACTTAAAAGTTAGGGCATTCACTATCAGTATCCTACATGTACTGTACATCAATCTTGTTCATTTTAACGACTCGTGATTTTACATCTATCTGACGAAAGTTAAAGTCACTCCCCATGACTAAGATATTGTGTATTCTTTATTCTTTAGTTTACAACACACAGTATTTTTCTTTCTCTTTCTGATTTATACAGGACCATGGGTGAAAGCTGGCAGGCAGATATACGAAAATCAATATATGTATTCAAAATGTTATGTCTGCCCCAAGGTCCCATAATTTCTCAAATTTTGGAGGTGTTGCCTAATGACTATGTACTCGTTACAGGAGATGGCTTGACCATGATAATTCAAGGGTAGTGCCAGATTAGCTTAGCACTTTCAAGTGCCAAGCTAATCTGGCACTACCATTGAATTATCATGGTCAATTCATCTCCTGCTGTAGGGACTCGGGGCTAAAAGGGCTAGGTGCAAAACTGGTCCTACTATATTTCAATAATCAAACACATGCCTCAGCTAAAGAAATATTAAGAGCATCATGTATAAATTACACATGGATTGACCATGATAATTCAATGGTAGTGCCAGATTAGCTTGGCACTTGAAAGTGCTAAGCTAATCTGGCACTACATGTAGATCCTCATGAGCACCCGCAGTTGCATCTATGCCTCTTCCTGACACCATTTTGAATCCAAATTAATAATAATAATAATAATAAGGGTATTTATAATGCGCTTATCTTATAATAATTATAACTCTAAGCGCGCACTCACAACTCGCACACGCATGCGCACGCTTTAAACAATGACTCACGTGACACAAATAGTGAAAATACATTACGACGGTCAGCTTGGGGTGGGGAGTGTGGTGATATAGTGCTAGAACTGTTGAAAGAGGTGAGTTTTGAGGGTGGACTGGAAGGAGGAGAGCGAGTGTTTCTGACGGAGACAGAGTGGGAGAGTGTTCCAGGTAGATGGACCGTATACTGAGAAGGAGCGGGGGCCGAAAGTGCTGAGTTTGGTGCGGGGGGATGAGGAGGCGGAGAGGGTCGGAGGCGGAGCGGAGGGAGCGGGGAGGAGTGTAGGGGTGAAGTAAGTTGGAGAGATAGGCAGGAGCGCAGTTGTTCATGGATTTGTAGCAGAGAGACAGAATCTTGTATTAAATGCGTTGGGGGATGGGGAGCCAGTGAAGGAGCTTGAGCAGGGGAGTGATGTGGTCGGATTTTTTCTTTCTGAGGACGAGGCGGGCAGCATTGTTCTGCACGCGCTGGAGAGTGAGAGTGGTGGAGTGAGGAAGGCCGGAAAGGAGAGAGTTGCAGTAGTCGATGCGAGATAAGATGAGAGAGACAGCGAGTTTGGTGGCAGCTTCGGTAGTGAGGTATTTTCTGATCTGACTGATGCGGCGGAGGTGGAAATAACATGCCTGGGCCGTGGCGGAGACGAAGCTGGTCATGGAAAGAGAGGAATCGAGGATAACGCCAAGGTTCTTGACCGAGTCAGAGAGGGAGATGGGGGTGCTGTCGAGTTGAAGGTGGAGAGAGGGAGGGAGCTGGGAAAGTTTCTGGCGAGTGCCTACCAGCATGGCTTCTGTTTTGTCGTCGTTCAGTTTGAGCTTGTTTGCTGTCATCCAGTTTTTCACGTCTTCATAGCAGTCAGCCGTGCGAGTAAGTAGTGTCTGAGTGTTGTCGAGTTTGTCTTTGTCTAGTAGTTGTGAGTCGTCAGCGTAGAGGTGGTGGTGTATGTGGTGAGACTGGATGATGTTGGACAGGGGGGAGGTGTAGAGTGTGAAAAGGACCGGGCCCAGGACGGACCCCTGTGGAACGCCGCAGGAGAGCCTGACTGGGTTGGAAGAGACGCCGTCGATGGTGACGGACTGCTGTCTGTCGGAGAGAAACCAGGAGTGAGCAGAGTCAGTGATGCCAAAGGAGTGGTGAAGGCGGTGGAGGAGGATAGAGTGGTCTATGGTGTCGAAGGCGGCAGAGAGATCGAGTAGCGTAAGAAGGGAGATGTTGCCCGAGTCAGTGGAGAGAAGCAGGTCGTTAAGGATATGTAGAAGGGCTGTTTCAGTGCTGTGATGTTTGCGATAGGCAGACTGGAAGGGACTGAGGAGGTTGTTGTCGGCGAGGTGGAGGTTGAGTTGGTTGAGGACAACCTTCTCAAGAAGTTTGGACAGGAAAGAGAAATTGGAGACTGGGCGGTAGTTCTTGAGTTTGTTTGGGTCGAGGTTGTGTTTTTTTAGGAGAGGACGGACGATGGCGGACTTGAAGATATCGGGGACGGAGCCATTCTCTAGAGATGTGTTGATGATGTCGGTAATGAAGGGCAAAAGTTTTGGGAGGCTGTCCCGGTAGAGGGAAGCTGGAAGGGGGTCTAGTTCGCAGGTTTTGAAAGGCATGGGCTTTATGGTCTTGAGGACTTCATCCTGAGAGACGGGGCGGAAGGACGAGAGGGGAGTGCCGGAAAAGGGGGGGGGGGGTCAGGAGGGCAAGGCGGAGAAGGCAGAGTGTCGAATGTGTTGCGCAGAGTTTGGATTTTGTCGGAGAAATAGGAGGAAAAAGCGGACGGAAGTTCTTCTTTGCTGTGTGTGTTGGGAAGAGGAGAGTCTTTAGAAGTGTCTAGGAGTGTGTTCATGGTAGCGTAGAGGGTTTTGGAAGAAGTGGATTCCAGGAATTTGTTTTGAAGGTGTTTGCGTTTGGAGTCGGAGATCATTCTGCAGACTTTGGATCTGGTGGTTTGGAAGATCTCTCTGTGAACGGTGAGGTCAGATGAGCGCCAGCGGCGTTCCGCTTGTCGACGCTCACGCTTAGCCTCAGCTATGTCGTCAGTGAGCCAGGGGGAGGGGAGTCGGTTGGGTATGGAACAGGTGGTGACAGGGGCATGGGTGTCTAGAAGTTTTCGAAGGGAGGAATCGAAATGGGATGCGAGATCGGGAAAGGAGGCGGTGTCCGAGAGAAGGTCGACAGCTTCGTCGAAGAAGTTTTCTCGGTTGACAGATTTTAGTTTGCGACGAGAGACAAAGAGCTTGGGTTTTTTTCGGGGGAGGTAGGTTGAGGGCGACAAGAATAGCGAGGTGGTCGGAGGGAAGCACGGAAGAGGTGTCAGAGTCGAGGAAGAGTTGATCGGCGGTGCGGGTGATGATCCAGTCGAGGGTGTGGCCGAGTCGGTGAGTGGGTTTAGTGATGTATTGTGTAAGATTGTGGTTTGAAAGTGACGTGCAAAGGCGTTTTGTGTCGGGGTGGTCGGGTTTGTCGAAGTGGAAGTTAAAGTCGCCAAGAAGGATGTGTTTTCCTGGTCGTGTGCTGTAGTGGTCGAGGAGGAGATCGAACTCGGTGAGGAACATGGAGTTTGTGAGTTTGTTTTGAGAGCTTGGAGGGGGGCGATAGATACATGAGAAGATGAGGGACTGGCCAGGGAGTGTTGCTACGGCCTCGACATATTCAAAGGAGGGATAAGCAAAAGGGAGAGACTGAGAGAATGAGAGATGAGCAGAAAGACAGTCCCTGTAGATGATGGCAATGCCACCCCCTCTGGAAGCACGCGGGAAGGAGGCCAGGCGGTAGCCACTCGGAGTGACGCTGGAAAAGCCGACATTTTCGTATTGGATTAACAAAGAATGCAGAAACACAGAGGCCGTTTACACTTGCACATCAACCCGGGTTGAGCCCGAGTACAACCCGGGTTGGAGCGTTTAGACTTGACCCAACCCGCGTTGGAGCAGGGTAGAGTGCCTGGTCCGAATCAAGGTTGAACCGGGGTTGGATCTAAACCGCATTCCATTCAGCGTCATCACTGTACATGTTGTTGGGTCTCAACCTCGGCGTCGACCCAACATCGGCCACAGTGACATATAATGCTCAAAAATACACTGATCAACAAAAGAAACGCGAAATTCGAGTATCTGTTGTATTTGTATGATAAATCCACGCAAATACAAGTTACACTATTTTTGATAGCCAGTGAATGAGCAACAACATGTAAGCATGCAGTCACCCGTACTGTAGTAACCGTGTTACCCTCCCTATGCACGAGGCAGAGAAAGGAAATATGAGAGGAAAAAGACAATTTATATACACCCCCCTAATTCCATTGTTTTTGACCACAAATCGCTCATCTAATAACACACCTCGTTTTTNTCTAAGATTTTCTTTATTGTTTTCAGTAAAATAAAGGTTTCTAAAATCAATGACATTTAAAATTAATATTTTTTATTATAAAATGAACCAAGACGAATTACTTCTTCTAAATGATATCAATGCTGTAGAAAACAAAGACTTAGACTCGAAAAAACAGCGCCTTCTTTCTGTAGTTGTGTCAGGCAAATCAAAGGCTTATCTCGGAAAACAATACATAACAGAGGATATAGAATCCCTCACGGCTGAAGAACTAATCAAACTTCATGCGAAATATGAAAACCACATCGCTTCACTAATGACTCGTGATTTGAGTCGATCTCTTGTATGCCTATACACAAAAGCAGTGAGTCACTTTCTACCTGTGGATAGTGACAGCCTATCACACGACCTTGAAAGCAATCCTATTGTTTCAAGTTCAATTGGTAAATTAGCATGCCTCATGTTTTACAAGTTTGGAAATTACCTTGCACCTGTGGTAACCCTTCTTGTTACTGGGAGTCATATTGATTTTTCAAAATTAAATTTTACTGCACAAGAAAATGGACGAAACCCAGACGACTCCACAACCGAACCCCGACCCTGTTTTGACACAGGTTCCAACGGTGACGAAGGCTAAAAGTCCAGGCAGGGTTAAGGCTGGAAAAAGAGTGGCTGAATGGAACAGGCAAAAAAAATTACAGCTTCAAACACAAACAGAAAAGACTCATGTATCTGATCCACCGTCAGGACCGTCAGCACCGTCAGGACCGTCAGGACTTGTGTCAATACCGTCACTCCCTCATCAAAGTGAGAGACAAACAACCCAGTCTAACCTTGACCCTGAACCTCAAACAACAAAATATATAGTTGCCGGATTTGTTGTCGGATTTGGTTACGTAGGTTATCAATTATACAAAAAATACAAACCACAGACTCGTACAGTGACCAAAAAATCAGACACTCCAAAAACAAAACCAGAAGTCTCCACATTACCAGTAACATCCAAAGCCATTTACCCATTTTATATGGAGTAAATAAAAATATTATTTTAATTTTTATTGTATTAGAAAATGAGCGACACAAAGAACATAATGAACCTTGTCTATCACTCTGCCGTGATAAGTGGACTAGCAGTAGCTTATTCTATGCTAGGAAAAAATCTACTCAAAATGAAATCAGCAGACTTGAGTAGATTAGATTTCGAAGACAGCGCAAAGCTAATTGTAGTTGTTACAGCGTCGATTGCGACAAAAGACTTTCTTGTTAAGCAGGGAATTATTCCCGAAAATGTTTCTATGTAAATAAAAATAATATGGCAACTTTAGCAGTAATAATTGGAGGCGCGATGGTCAACGCCCTGGCATTTAGTGGCTCAAATTATCTCTTTTCAAAAGTGGGTAGAGAAGAATCTGCAGAAGAAATGAAACGTCACAATGAGGCGTCTGAGAAACTTGCTCAAGCACAACAAGATTATGAAAAGAATAGAATAGAGAAACTTGATTTCATTAATGAAAAACTGAGGCTTGAAGGCCACGCACAACATACGTTTTCAAATACAGATGACGCAATCCGTGAGTATTTTTTAGTCACTGGTAATGACATGTCTATCCCAAAACCGAAACTAAGTGACTATTACAAACCGAGTACAGAACAAAGAAACGGGGAGATAATCTTTGTTCTAGTGGGAATGACATTTGTATTTTTTACTGGTCTTTATATTGCTAGAAAAAAAATGAACCCCGGGGTAGAAAATAAACTATCGAAAATATATTACTCTCCATCAGGGTATTGGAAAGGAGCAACCGCTATTCAAAAATTACATGCCGCTGTGGGCGGAGATATATCACTCAATCAAGTCAAACAATGGTTACAGAGACAAGCAATTTGGCAGATATATCTTCCTGCTCCAAGAAAGATAACAAGACCTCATTTTGAAAACACAACCCCAAATGACACACATCAAATGGACCTCCTGTTTCTACCACATGACACAATAAGAAAGAAACGATACAAATACGCACTGACTGTCGTAGACATAGCTTCAAGGTATAAGGACGCTGAACCCATATCTGACAAGACTGCTACCACTGTTGCTACAGCATTAACAAAAATATATAGTCGAGGCCCTTTAAGATACCCCAGACTTGTTCAAGTTGATGACGGATCAGAATTCAAAGGTGCTGTTAATCAGTTATTTGCGAAGCATGGCGTAATGGTCAGACGAGGCATTCCAGGTGTGCACAGATCACAGGCAATTGTAGAGAACTTTAACAAACAGTTATCAGAGAGACTTTTCAGTTACCAGTATTCTAAGGAACTCATGCATGACACCCGGAATACTGAGTGGGTAAAGAGATTACCACATGTGATAAAAGCAATGAACAATAAAGGACACCCTAAGCCTGCTGATGCTATTAAATTGAAAACAATTACAGACCCAAAAACAGGACCAACCCCAGCACCAGACACAAGTTTGTTTACTAAACAGGTGAGATATCTATATCAACCTGGAGAATCAGAAAACGACGTGAAGCGCAGAGCGACAGACCCTATCTGGTCAACGTCTGCACACAATATAAAAAAAATAGTCCCCAGTCCTGACACAACAATATATTACCTGTACGAGCCTGCACCCCAAAGGGCATTTGTCAGAGAAGAATTACAGATTATTCCCCCAGACACCGTTACTCATTTCAGTAACTAACTCATCAATTAATTCATCAACCAGTTCATCAACTATTTCTTCAGATAACTTGAGCCTGTAATGTCCAGGTGCATAAGCTTTTTCTTTACTATGAAAAACACGTTTTGTGTCTCCAATTGCAAGTGACTTCTTATTTGTTTGGATCATTTCAAGATTATGTTTGTTTGATCTCAGTGACTTGTTTGGATAATCAGGCATTAATGCCCCATCTAACACTTGCTTATAATGTTCATGACGAATGTCTTTATTTTTTATTGCTGATTTTTTTATTCCTTTGGCTTTCGACTGACTACCTTTCTGATGCAGTATAGAATACATTTTGGATCTCAGTCCAACGTACTCAACTATTGGTACACCATTCAGTTCATCCTTAAACTTACCAGGCACTTTCTTGTTTTGGGTGCTGTACAGCGGGTGATCCTTAGGGTAATCAGACGTGTCGTACATGTGTAGTTCTGTTTTCATGTCTTCATAAAAGTCTTCAGTACACACATCAATGATCATAGAGTCAGTGTCAGTGTATAGCAGACGACACTCAGGATATTTTGGTTTAAAGTAATCATAATAAAATTCAAGCATCAACAGTTTTGACAACTCAAGAATTGCCATACCAATGAATACTGGCTTGTCCAGTTTAACAATCTTTTTTTTTGAGTGACATGGCATACAATGATGAATGAAACTCTTTGTACCCCATGTACTGTGGCTTACCTGTAAGTTTAATTGCCCCCGATTCAGTTGTGACAAGTCTCACATCTTTGCGGTGATGAGGATTTTCCATAGTCTTTCCAAAACAGGCATTGTTCATAAGCTTAAAGAAGTCTTTGTCAAATGCAGTGTTACCATCTCTCGCACGAAGGGTTGTGTTCTTCATTATGTAATCTTTCATGAAAGCACTCTGGTCAAATTGTATACCTCTGTGAACTTTTTTTTAGTACTAACCCATGTCTAATGTAAAACTGTAACAAGCGATAGTGACACACGTAATTGAATTTGTCATTTAAATTCGGCACAAGTTTAGTGTCTTCTTTTTTCCCCGTCATACTCATTTTCTCAACAGCCAATGGATAATCATTGTGATAATCATGTAGGTGGTGTGGGTACTCTAGGTCTACTTCAAAGATCCAACCCTTTGCATCATTTCGGTCATGAGTCATAATATTGTTTGTTATCTCTGTTACGTCACACTGTGACAAATCATACAGACAAAAGTTTTTTAAGGGCAATAACTCACACATTGCAAATCCATAAAGGTTATTAGCGTCCAAGTACGTAATGAATGACCTTGACCCTCAGGGTCAAACCCCAGGCCATCCAGATATTTATTATTTGCTCTGGCATAATTGTTTGCTGCAATACTTATCCCACCCCTCAATCCACGTTCCACCATTTCACCCATCGTACGATCAGACAACAAATCTATAAATATCTTACAGGATTTTAAAAATGCATCCCATGTCATGCCAGGACTAGTTATGTAGCAAGCCGGGTCAAGACTGTAGTGCAACAAACCCTTCTCATGGTAACTTTCAAATACATCTGCTAGCAAACAAACGTCTGCTTTCAAGTACTGGTCATGATAGTCACAAATTGTTTGACACCCTAACTTCCCCCATGCATCAAGTGCGTGTTGATATTCAGAGTCAGAAATACCTTTTCCATTAAGTGTAGAATAAAATTTCTCTTTCGGTGGCAGTCTCCTTTTTTCAAACACAACCCAATGATCAATGTACTCGTACGGATAAACACCTTTCTTAATCAAGTCTGGATCAAAATATTTACTTGTTATTGGATACTCAGTTAGTCCATCTGCCAGACTAGCCAACCCTAAAGACAAATGTTGCATAGAGTCATAAAATGCTAATTTATCTAATCTAAAAGTCAAGTACTTTTCAGTTGTCTGTGCAATACAATTATGTTTTTGTAAGACTCATCCACAGCCTGCATGATAATGTGTGAATCATATCCTTTGAGATTGTGGAAAAAGATTGGTAACTTATATGTCTTAGGATCTATTTTTAATAATAAGTTACAATTGTTATGTGCAGCACCTCTGTAACGTCCAGTTATATGATCATGGTCACGAACTTTATCACCCCCCAGAGGCCGTTCACAAATCCAACACGTCTCAGCTGTATCAAATTTCAGTTTGTCTTCTTCTGACATCACCAAAGGCATCTGACATGTTGTGAGATTCTGTACTACCTGACTATACAGTTGTCTCATTTCTGTTAAAAACAAACATGCTGCATTTTCACCCCTGTAGATAACAGGTTCTGTATGCTGTCCGTCTGACCTAACAATAATGTAACCAAAAGAACACACCACTTGGTCACTCAACTTTATAGTCTTTGGTAATGTCTCTGGAACAGGACCTTCATATGGTACTACCAGTGATTCAAAATCAGCATACACTACAAACGGCAGCTTTTGTTGATTCCCATAGTTCTTAAAATACACTTGACTACCAGGATCTGGATACTTAAGTACAGTTTGTATGTCATCAGCTGACCTGCAGTGTAAAACATGTTTGTGCGCTAGTAAAATAGAGGAGAATCTTTGTAAACATCTTTTACACACTTCCTGTTTGCCATTGTGTTTTGTTGTATGCCCATGAATTAGACGTGACATACTCCTGATAATTGTGTAGTGAAACTTATTGCCATCACCGATTAATAACATGTCAACATGTTTATCTTCTGACTGCCCATATGTTGGAGCCAGTGGTGATACTCTAATAGGTTGTAACTTGTCAACAGATTCATTATCCCACACAAACACATTTACAGATATACCAGGATTTAGTTTTTCAAACAAGTCTATGTCCTCTATTTTAACAGGGAACTCAATGCCACTGAAGTTGAGTTCGTTTACAAATTTAGTGTAGTTAGATACACGTTCAGGTTTTGATTTTATAAAGTGCAGTTTAGCAAGCACACACCACATAAAACAATGGTTGTCATTGTTCTGAATATTGACTACAGCCTTTTTGTCTGCAACCTCTTTTGGTAGAGGCAGCCATGATTTGCCTAAAATAGGATGATACCTAGACTGCTTTAGTTGTAGTTCATGTACATGTCCTTCGTGCCAACCAGACCCCTTCATTTTCGCACTGTCAATTGCCTGGAGGAAGTCAGGTAATAGTCTGTCTCTAAACACGTTCTCCAATTCTCTTCTTGTGTTAACTGTGTGTTGCCTTGTAGAGATATATGATACAATCACTTCACTGTCTACTCTAGTAAATTCTATTTTAGCAACAATCTGAATCTTTACACTGCCTGTAACAAGATTATCTTGTATGACAGAAAAAGAGTTTTCTATTGATTCATAGACATTATTAGTATTGGATATAGGCAAGTTTGTTGTGTGAAACACGTTTCTTAAACCTGATTGACTTGACGAGCCTGATGAGCTTTGAGCATTGTCCGTCATTTTTATTTGTCCGTCAAAATAATAAATGAAAAAATATTAATGCTGACTATGTTGTCTCTGTATGTGTAATACCATTTTATTAACTGTAACGCTGGAAAAATACAATTTTGTTTGGTTTAGTTCTTTCACTAAATTACTACACACTGCACTAAACCAGTCACTGTAATATTCATTAACAGTAAAAGTTTTTGTCTTAATATCAACAGTTTTTTTTTTTTATTAATGTTGGTCTAAATGGATTATCAACACCCAAAGTTATATTACCTGACATGTACAGTGTTACCGGTGTTATAAATAAATTTCCCGGTCTCTTTTTTTTAAGCCCGTTTACATATTCAACATCTTTAAAGTAGTATGTAATATCTATGATTTTACCAATTGGCCAATGTTGCATGATTTGTCCGTCTGTCATTTTTATTGGACAAACAAATGTATAAATTAATTTACTAACCCATACCCTGTGGGCTGATCTGTCTTTAAAATGAGCTTTAGATGCTTAGTTGATTTCAGTTTATTTTTCACATCACCCCGTTCATGCTTATTTGGGATGACATCGTTTTCTCTGAGACAGTCTTCAAAGCTGTCACAATCTTTACAGTAAAACAAACAGATAAACTTTAGCTGTTCTCGAAAATCTTTCAGTACAGCATTATATTTCTGAGTGAGAATCCATACACTGATGTTTGCATGTCTGCCACTGAAAGCAAGTTCTGATAATGTGTTTCTCTTCTTGACAATGTCTTTTTCTGCAGAACAGTCATCAACAATAAACAAGGTTGGCTGGCCTTCAAATTTATCTTTAAAGAATTGTAGGTAGTCATTTAGTTTTTTCTCAGGGTCAACTAAGTAAATGTTGTTGTCAGTCCAAATGAATAAACGGTTGTGATAAGCTTTGTTGTGTTTTATCGTATGACAGAATATTACAATGTTTTCAAAATGATAGATGTATCTTGTTTGTAAGAGGTTAAGTACAAATTCAGTTTTACCACACCCTGTGGCACCACAAAACAATCCACAGTGTGGGTCGAGTGTCATTAAGCTCCGGTTCATTTTAATACACAATATAATTTAATACATGACACCCTTTAGTCTGCTCTCTTCTATGCTCAGTTGTGCGTCATATATCAGGTACAAATATATATTTATTGCTGCAGCGGATTCAACCTTTTTTTGTATCTGAATTGTAATCCCGTCACTGCCGTTTTCAACCTTTCGACCTGACCCATGAAGATAGTCATCATCTGTACTACGAAGGTCTAGCCAAAGAGCATACTTATTTGTAAGGTATTGTCCAATCCTTACATCATACAGATGTAAATCTTTGCACGCAATGTTTGCAGGTTTATCTCTAATCCTTCCACCCGCAAAATACTTTGTGATCTCATCGTAGTGTTGATAAGGTAACAAACCTGAAGCGTACACTTGATTAGGACAGCCTTCGATTGTACAAGACAAATGTGTAATCTTTGGATTATAGAATTTTTCTGAATCCCGTTTGTATGGACCCACTGGTTCAACAAACAACATAAGTATACCTTTCAGTGACCTGGCAGGTGTGTTCAAGTTTATGTTCCACATTGGGTCACTCTTGTCTTTGGGTATTAAACTGTGTCTAATCACACGGTCATAATAAATTGGAAGTTTTGTCTTGTACTGATTTTGAATGAGAGTAGCTAAATAATCATGTGTGACAATTTCATATTCCAAGGAGATGTTAGAGATCTTATATGTTGCATTGGGATTAGATGATTTAATAATTTTGGAGTAGTCATTGAAAGTTAGTTCAAAACTCAGACGGTCATTCAGTGCTCCTTGGTAATAAGGCAAGTGTGCTGTTAGGATTTCAAACTCAAGTGGAATGTAAAATCTGGTTCCATATGTTTCTGCCATTATAACGTCCTTGGCTGCTGCGGTTGATTTGTCTCCGGCATCGATTCGAAGTTTACCAACATTATCTGACTGTATGCCTTGGTAAATACGGTCTTCTCGTTCTTCTCTTGTGAGCCAAAGATCTTTGTAACAGTAAAACACATCAGCATCATCAAGACTAAACACTTCCTGTCCTTCAAGTTTTACTTTAATAGTTCTAACAATTGCTCTGCCTAGATTGTTAACTAGTGTCCTGTTTACATCTGTGTCTGATGATAGTTCAATATTAAATGCAAGTCGTGCAGTGCCAGGAACAATAACGTCACTGGGTCCTAAATTTGGAAACTTGACTGTAAGAGTTTGATTCTGGTCTATGGTATTTGGATTGTTTGTGATGACGATTGATTGTCTAATGCCCTTAACACCAAGAGGCTCACGTAGTTTTCTGTATGGGTCTAACTTTGATCCGTAAGACTGTGTCATTTTTATTATGCACAATAAAAAATAATAAATTAATAAAACAATGGCAGCGGGAGGATTTGGTCATGAAGATTTTGAAATGGATGGCATGTATGCTTTTGGTAATACAACATATATGACAGATATGACAGATATGACTGGTACAAGAAATATTTACAGTTTACGTCACGAATTTTTAGAAACCAAAGTGAACTCTTTTTATGATCATGTTGGTGGCCGCCCAGACAACATAGATCCTAATCAGTTTGAACTTGATGGCAGGGGTCATTTATATTTAAATACTGTTGACAAAGGAAAAGTACTATTGACTAATAAAAAAGACCCTGGTAAGTTTAGGGCTTTAAGTACCATCAAAAATGAAGGCGGTGTTGGTGCCTTGTGTCAACTTGGAATTGGAGGGTCTCCTGTCACACCGCGTCTTGTTAGTGCCCTCCATGACACGCAAACAAAATTGCCAACAAGGGCAAGAAATTGAAATGGCACCAGTAACAAGCCTACCAGAAATAGCAAACACAGTAATACAAGAAACCTCATTTACTGAAGGACAAATAAATGACGCTATGAAAACAATAGATAACCCACCTTTGTCAATGCGGGAGATTATAGGGTTGGATAAATCATTACAGACAATAAGAGGTGAGATGGTAAACAATGTAGCCAAACTGGGTGAGCTTGATAAACACATAGAACGTGAAAAAGAAAAACTGGCTACCGCAGACAATGGGAATCTTGACACAGAAATGAAAGAAAGAATCCAACACAGATTAAATGATTTGCAGATAGAAAGATCAGGACGGTTAGAAACAATTAGTATTGGAAGACAAAAAATGAAAACACAAGTCAACAGGATTAGGGAAACTATTCAGAAAATACTTCACGAAGACACTACTCTGGCTGAGAGATTGAAAACACTTTTTAGAGAACAAGGTATCACAATTGCGAGTTTAATTACTGCTCTTGGATTTATTATCAGTACTGTTGTGTTAGCTGTCTCCGGTGCTGGGGGTGGTGGGGGTCCAACCCCTGCACCGCCAGGTCCGCCAGCACCACCAGCACCTCCAACAGACCCAAAAGATTTACAGTCATGGGTAAAGAAACAACTGTCTCACATATCAGACTTGCTTAAAAAATTGGCTCTGAAAGCAATGGACGCTTTGCCTGGTATTATAGGCACAGTTGTCAGTTGGTTGATCACTACTGCAGCAAAGGTAGTAGGGTTTATGGCAGAGCATGTGTGGGTATTTTTGGTTACAGTAGGAGGGTTGATGGTGGGTTATTTAATGAAACAGATAAAAAAGTAAAACCCCTAACCCCGTTAGACCTATTACCAATGCAGTTCTCTCTGACTCATGTGTGTCAAGAGTTGGTGTTGGTGTTACATCTTGCATTACTGTTGGGGCAGGGGTTGGGGCCAGGGGTGTTACCGGAGGTGTCTGTAATAATTTTAATGACTGTACATGTGTGGTTGTGACACCCAAGTTTACAGATTGATTTAGTCCTAATTTTTTACCAATACCTGCAACAACTATTTCATTATTATAATTTGTTATTGTCCCCATTTGGAGTTGAAGGTCAGATGGCAACATGTATAACCCGATGCCAACTACAAAGTCAACTTTTGATCTGGCATATCTGAGAACGTCTTGGTAGCGTTGTATGTTTGATGGGAGATCAACCACTGAGTTTATTAAATCTTCTAGATTAGCAAGAAACTGTTTTTGTGCTTCAAATTTCCCACTTCCATTCAAAATGTTTGATTTTGTTAGTGATTGTGCGCCTAGTATACACCAGACATATGTTCTGATAGACTCATTTACGCGCTCCACTCCCGCTTGAGTAAACCCGTCACTCTTGTCTAAAATAAATGTAGTCCAGGCGTTAGACTGTTTCTGTTCTATTGAGCCTAACCAGACTTGTGATTTTGATGAGAATGAAGTGTAACCAGGCCAGTAATCTTGTGGGTATTGTCTGTGACTCATAGCATAATACAATGTACCCATGCCGTTGTGATCATCAAGTTTTTGTGTAAAGTCATACCCGGCACGGGGACCAGGACTAATGTTAAATTCATTACATATGCGTTCAAACGCTTTCATATCCATGGGGCTGTTAAACCTGTTGAAACTAGATTCAGTTGGTACTGGTGTATGAAGTTCTGACAAAATACGTCTAAGCTGGTAATAAACATGGAAACGGTAGACAGACCTAATAAGTTTGTTTGAGTGATTCAAGTGGTCTGTGAATGAAACACCACAGCCTGTAGTTGAACACAGTATAGCAAAGTTGAGTTGGTTTTGAAACATCTGTAGTGGACTTGAGGACCACTTTCTTGCAGTAGCATCATCTGTTATTGGAGGGTTTAGGTAATGATCAAACGGATTCGGTACTTTCACTTGAAATAGATCTTGTTTGCTTACAGCTATATCGAGCTGGTTTAGTTGAATTATTTTCTGTTCATAAGTAGGTAAGTAGGTGCGACATTGTACTTGGCATCCCTGTTAAATTGAAATGCGTTTGTTGTGGTAATGATTGGTGATTTAAATTCCATCCTTCTTTTTATATGAGATAATAAAAATGTTTATCACATTAACAAATCTTGACACAAGCAAACCAGTGTGGTTAACTAATGGGATTGATAATCGTGATGGTAGCAAGTCTGTAGCTATCCATGAAATGTTCTATACAGTAAAATGGTTTAATGTAACAGATGATGGTGAATATTCTGTACATGGACTGATAGGTCGTACAAGTTGGGGCGCTAATCACTTACAGCCTGGGTATTACGACTTTTGTACTATAGCTGAATTTTTACAAGATATGTATAAAATAAAAGCAACTTTAAATCCGGCTAACTTGCTTGTTACATTTGAATTTTCAAAAGATAGTCAGCTTATATTAACAGACAAACTTTTAATACTATTAGGTTTTTTATCCAAATTTGATATTGGTATTGTAGCTGTTAGTGGTGATGATGATTGGACTTATGAAGCAAGATTAAAATTTAAGCCCAAAAAAGAAAAAATAATTGGAAGATATCCTGTTCATTTGTCAGTACACACAGTACTAAATGTTTATTTGAAAGAACTAAACACAACTGTGAATGTTCACAATGGAAAGCCTTCAACTTTGTTGAGATGCTTACCAACTGGAACTGCACCCTATTGTGAAAGTGTGGTTGCTAGATTTCCTAATTTACAGTTTAAGAAATTAGGTTCTAGTTTTTTTGAGTCACTGTGTTTATCTGTAACTAATCAGGATGACAAACCAGTTGTTATGCATGATTTTAGTGTTGTGTTGGAAATTAAATAATTTTATTTTTTGTTTATAAAAATGAGTGCTGGTCCAAAGCTGAGAATAATACCAGTTGCATGTCCAGTAACAGAGTTGAAAGATTTGGCAGACGTACAGGATTTTGAGAAGGAAGGGGAAATTGGAGAAATATATGGTTTTGAACTTGATTCGACTGGTATGTACAAGAGAAAAGTAATTGTTGACATGAAAGACGGTGAAAGACAGATTCCTAAACTTGGTCAGCTGCGTGATGTTACTGTACCAGTTGCACCTACTCTTGTAAATAATGTGCCCTACAACTTAATACATGTGGGTAATAAATAGGTTGTTTCACCTGTGCCGGCACCAGCACCCGTAATTGACTGGGACATAAAGATTGAATTTATTAGTCCTTATGTATACACTGATGACGAAGGCGCCTTAGTGTTTAGGAAGGTTGTTAATTCTGGGCCGCTGATTGTAAGCCTTGTTCCAAGTTTTGCCCCAGACAACAATAGCAGAGATAAACTGAAAGTTGAAAATTATGAAAAACGACGGTATCTTCTTACAACTAGAAAGGGAAGATCAGATACTTCTGTTGTGTTTATGCCAGCAAGCTTAGTCGTGGCTAGAGAAGCGACAATAGTATTTGAAATTATCTTGAGATCTATAGCTTCTGTGAAAGAGGCAAATATTGCACAGGGAATAAAACTTACATGGGATGAAACAGTATCAGAATCAACAAAAGTCTTTATTGCTATTACAAAAAATGTAGATGTTATTTATGTTTCGAGCAGTATTCTCGCTGTCAAAGTGGTGGTTGACAAAACAACTTTTGTTCGTCTAAGTTACATAAACCTTGAACACATTGATCTTGTTTTGTTTTATTATGCTAGCAAATTATATACTTTTGAAGAGTTGCAAAATGTAATCACTGATTAAATAAATTTTTTAAAAAAATATATATATATGTCATTAAAAAAATGGTAAACTTCTATCCACAGCTACCGACGACGCTTGCACCTGAGACTGTGTCGTCGTTTGCGCTTGATCCTCATATGCCAATTGCATCAGATAAAACATTATCGGCAGACGCATTCACATTAATAAATATTACAGAAGCTTTGAAATATTTGGAAAGTGAAGAGGCAAGGTACACTAGGTGTAAAAAACGGTATCAGACCGTTTTTAATTCTGTACAAAATACTTCAATGGCTGTTGGTGCAGTATCAGCCAGTTGTTCTGTGGGGGGTATTGTTCTGTTTGTCACAGGAATTGGAAGTTTAATTGGAATTGCAGTTGAGGGTGTTAGCGTTGCTACATGCCTGGCTTGCTTTGGTTTGGAAGCCTTAAACAAGAGGTTTCACACAAAATTACAGAAACATGAAGCATTGAGTATGCTGGCCGGTGCAAAGCTGAGCAGTATGAAACTTATTATCAGTAAGGCATTAAATGATAATTGTATTGATGACGAGGAATTTAAGAGAGTCCAGGATGATTTAAATAATTATAAAAAACAGAAGTCTGAAATACAAAATAAAATGTGTAGTCAATCTCCCGTGAATGTTGAAGAACTAAAGGCTTCTTTTTTAGCGGAAGGAAAAAAGATCGGTGTTCAGGAAACCACAGAAAAACTACACAATCTTTTAAACAAATTAAAATCAGATTTGGTAATCGTTTATTTTTTCATTACACTTCACAGAAAAATGTTATGCCACCTAACTATTTAACCCCATCAGCTCCACCACCAGACTATTACTAAAAAAAAATGTTTTTTCATTGTCCTTGTATCTTATCAAATCTGACCGAGTAAGTTGTGACTTAAGTTGTGACTTGAGTCAAGAACTTACAATTTCTTATGTTTAAGTTCCTATAAGAAATTATAAGTTCTTATTTTAAGACACTTATAACTTCTTGTGTCAACTAACTTAAAATGCCCACATATTTAAAAAAGTTACCTGAAAAGTAATTTGTCAGTTATAGGTGACTTTGAAAATTTGTTATCAAGTATCTGTAGGTAAAAAAAAAAAAAAAAATGTTATCAAGTGCTTATGATAATTTGTGTGTGTGTGTGTGTGTGTGTGTGTGTGTGTGTGTGTGTGTGTGTGTATGTGTGTGGTTATTATTATTATTATTATTATTAAAATAATTGTGTGTTTTGAGGTATTGACACAGAGGTAATGTTAAAAAAAAACATGCATATACACACACACGCATATACACACTCACGTAAACACAGACGCATACACATGCATATTCACTCGCACACACACTCACACTCTCACTCATACACACACACTCTAACCATACAAATCGGGGACGTCCCCCGTTTACTGGAAGTCCCCGGTTGTGTGTGTATAACCCGTGTGTGTCCCCCGGTTTACGGGATTTACATACTCACACACACACACACACACACACACACACACACACACACACACACACACACACACACACACACACATTACAGGCAGACGCATTCCGATTAATATAATACACACATGCACACATACAGACGCATGCACACAAATACGCATACAATCACATACATGCATAATCACGCACACGCACACACGTACACTCACGCACAGACAAACAAATACAAAGCACGCACACACACAGAGACAAAGACAAACACACACGCACATGCACGCACATACGCACACACACACATACACAGACAAAAACAGACAAACAAGGCAGACAGACAGACATATCCACAGACACATGCACTCACACTTCAGTCATGGTTGTATGTCATGCAACACGCAAGGACTGTACACTCGATTAGCCACCGCACACTTAGTTTCGTTTTTAAGACATTATGTCATTGTATACGCTGGATACAATGATCACATGAGATTACACAGCTTGCTAAGACCCTTGTAAACAGAGACATTTAACTCTGTGTTTTGTCTTAAATTTATTAGTTGTCCACGGTATGGAAGTGATAGCAATGACTATGATTGAAAAGATCAACATTCTGTTAACGCCGCGCCGTCCAACACTGTCGATTAAACACAGCTTAGTCAACAGCGTTATGATCCGGTTACTTACCGCGCGGTTGTTAAGGCCCACGTGGCGCGTAGTTGGCCGCTGGTGTTAAGATAGCTCAATCACTTTAGACTGCGCTAACTTTGTAATAACACACAGAGACATTGAGTGACTCGGTGGAATTGAAGGCTTGTCTTGACTCAGGTACTACACACTGAGTTAAAAATGACTAATGCAACATACCACCGTCTCTCACAGTAAATTTTACTTACCTTACGTTTTGGTTGTTTCAGCTTCGTTATATCCATTGCTTCTGCTTCCACTTACTGTGTCATATTCAACCGCATCTTATAGATTTGTTCAGGCTTGAATTGAGGGGGGGGGGGGGGGGTGAAAATTGTACTATTTTTTCACGGAAGTCTTTTGCTTTCTGTTCATTCAGTTACCATGATCGAATGAGATAGTTACCGTCCTTTGTAAACAGAATCAGAATTCCGTCTTGCTCAAACATTTCTTAGCTATAATTTCACCTTGCTTTTCTTAGCGTGCCACAGATTAAAGCTGATATATAATGAGTCGGGGTGTTAAACATTTTTAACAAAAATCCCGTCTATTATCCGATTCTCAATGGCCTTTTCAAGGAAGGATTCAGACATGCCTCCCTTGGAAAGGCATTGAGAATCGGATGTGGTGTTCCGTCACCTAGACGGGATGAGGGAAGGATGGACATACAGACGGACACACACTCACACACACACCCACCCACCAGCCCCCCTTAACCCCCTTATCCCCCTTATCCACCCTTTATCCCCCTTATCCACCCCTTTTTTACCCGTGCGCACAATTTGTTTTATTTATTTATTTGCCAGCATTTTTTAAATTATTTAAATTATTGGATCGTCACACCCCAGTGGAAATCTCACAGCTCAGACATTTACCGAAACGAAAATTTCTGAGATTTTGAGGTGGTTCGAACCTACGCCACACACGTACCTAGTAAATTGCGCCAATATCTACTCGGTACATGTGTAATGGGGTCGAGACCGTCAGGCCAGCCTCGGCCCAGGGCAATGTAGTTATTTTTACCTACTTAAATATAAGCAGATCAATACAGGAAGTTGTGCAATGTGTGAGTGTCTTTTCCGGCGACCGGTTTTGTATTGATCGATTTACAGGTCTGTAGCGTTAACTAATCATATAACCGATTGAGCTGTGAACATTGTTAGTAGTCTTATTAACCTTGTTTTAGTCGGTTGTCATAGATAAGCGAGTAATTGTGTATTTATATTCTCAGAAATGTGAGCGGCGAAAGCCGTAAGCCACTATAAATAGATTTCTAAGGGAAGTGACTACTGTTTTGGCTATAACCAAAATCGGAAATTCCCGAAATTCATTCATTCATTCAGTCCTCTCTGCGCCGTCTGGTGCTTGAGGCGACAATTCCCGAAATACACCACACATAAGCTACACAAATGGTCTGCGGTGATTTACTGCATTTTAGTGTGTAAATGTTTACATAACCGATGGATTAATTAGCTCGGGTGTTAACCCCCTGTTGGTATTACTCTGTTGAGAGGTACATAAAATGGTGACTGTTCAAATAATAATGCAGTGGTGTGTTCAGTAGCGGTCGATAATTTAGACAAGCATGCCGCCGAGGCACTGAAAAAAAATGGGCGGCGTGAAGGTGTGGGAGTATGTGGTAAAAAAACAATGGAAATTTGGGATCTATAGAAATTGTCCAAATTCTTATTCTCTATTTTTCAAATAAAAATAAAGAAAATTTTAGAAAAAACGGGGTGTGTTATTAGATGAGCGATTTGTGGTCAAAAACAATGGAATTAGGGGGGTGTATATAAATCAGTACCCCCGTGTCGCCGCGAGGAGGCACTACGTGCATGGGGCTTGTTGTTGGAGAGGCTGTGCGGTACTGGCAGCCGGAGAGAGACTGACGCATTCTGCCCGGCCTCCTTTTCGCAATACTGCTAGCCAGCGGTGGAAGCCGCTGAACTAAGCGAGAAGTGACAAGCACTACCACTGCGCTACCACACTAGACGCATCACAACAACCATTTTGACACACGGTCCCAAACAAAAAGTTGGAACGCCCCCCCCCCCCCCCCCCCCCCCCCGAGGTAACAGATTTGCCCTTGCGCTATAGCACCCCCTCCCCCGCCTCCGGTGTTCCACCCTCCCCCTAAGCGGCCACACCGGCAGCAGGGGTACATGGCTGGACTGATCTGCTGGTCAGTTGTATGCCGGGGTGGGTGTTAATAATAATAAGCGCGTTAAATAGGCGCTTTATTCCAATTGAAAATCGGCTCAAAGCGCCGCCGCGAACTGAACCCAACAAGCACGCTCACGTGAATCACGCGCATTCACTCACACACTGTACATAAACACAGAACATTCACGTGGTGCTAAGGGCAAGCTCAAGCGAGCTACTGTAGTTTTTTTGGAAATTCAAAATCGTTTGTATTGATTAAGTGGGCTGAAACTGATACCAAAGTGTTCACTGAAATGGTTCCAAATATGGCCACCCGTCCCTCTAACACCCCGCTCGAAACAGCGGCCCGCACCGCCGAAAGAGAACAGAGCAGATAAACTGGCTAAAGCTTTAAGTTGGAAATGTTTTCAAAAGGCAGACGGCACACGCCCGACTTGCTCTTTGCATCAGTCCTGTGAGGATGAGAAATTATCAAAGGGGGGGGGGGGGCGTGGGGGTGGGGGGGGGAGTGTTTCTCCCCATGCGGTATCCACTGATTCGAGTCAGTCTACATCGCTGTTCTGGAACTGAACAACCGCCTGGATCGACCATGCCGGTGCCGTCACTGAGCCGGATCATCTTGGCGCCTACCTGACACCACCCTTCAACTGACTATCATGGTCGATCCACCTGTGTCTGAACAGTGTCTGCCGGAGCTTTGTGACTTAGTAACATTTTCAGTTCGAAACCGACTGACGTGCTGCACTGGGACTGAAACGCGGTTTCTTTATGCCATCCCGGATGCGCGCGGCCGCACTTTTGAGTTACTACTAGACATCTAATCAGTTCAGTCGTTTTTTTATACTGACGTCTCAATTTTAGGCCAGTGGTATGGTATGGTATGGTACGGTGTCTCCGAGGCGCACATCAGTATCAAGTCCATCTAATTAAAGATGCTCAAGGCGCAGTAGGGATGGAAGCTGGAGCTTTGAAAGCTTGCTGCTACTAAGCGCTACTTTATGTGCAAACCTCCACCCTGCTAATAACTTCGGTGCATGTGATATATTTCTGTTTCCATTTCAGTCACCGGCCCTACCGGGCCTTCTCTTTTCGAATAGTGGTAATGCCGGGGATTTTTAACGTGCGCGGCACTTGATGATTATGCGTGCTGTACACACGAAGGCGAGACAGGCAACCGTAAGCCGAGTCTGTACGTAAATTTGACTCGATGG
This sequence comes from Semisulcospira habei, assembly GCA_036245525.1. Lineage (NCBI taxonomy): Eukaryota > Metazoa > Mollusca > Gastropoda > Semisulcospiridae > Semisulcospira > Semisulcospira habei. The sequence goes on from BTPG01000001.1 coordinate 277,102,454, forward strand.
GAATGAGGAAAAGTCCACATCCCATTCCTGTCCACCAGGGGATTCGAACCCGGGATCTTACGACTGCCAGCGCAGTGTCTTATCCACTAAGCTACGTCCCCTTGCCAGTGGCAGTAGAAAAGAATATATTGGGAGGCTGCTGTCGTCTTGTGCCGCCAAGAGTCCGAAATAGCTCAGGCGGTTAAACGTCGGAGCACTGAGGAGAACGAAGGGAATCGCCGGGTCGTGGGTTCGAATCCCGTCCCGGCCCCGGTTGCTGGACTCACAATCCAGGGGGGAAAACGGATTTGTCAATAGCATGTCTGTTGAAAGGTCCTGGTAAATCAAAGTGGCACAGTTGGAGTGCGCCTGAGTTGATCAGTGTTCAGGTCGTACTCCATAGGCAATAGATTTCCCTGTCCCCCATAACCCGCCCGTCAGGGCCGTCCATGATCACCTCGGTGCTGTGGACGTTAAACCCGAACTAACCAACCAACCCTTGTGCCGTACAGTTCTGAGTGAACTGTACAATAGCTTTCAGTGACGCTGAAAGGGTCAGCTTCAATCAATCAATCCGACATGGACAAATATACAAAGCAAGATATGTACACCTCGCGCTGGGACTATATGGCGTTGAGGCGCGTCCCCTGGGTGGTGGATAGGGGGTCCCTCGTGAGAAGGGTGCACCGAATGAAATAAGGTGCCGTGAACCAACATGGTCTAAGGGAAGGTGACCCCGACAGAAAACCCCTGGTCCTCCTAGTAAGGGGGTTGGGCGTGGGGGTAGCTTCCCCACCCTGCAAAAAAGGAAATAGCTACAAAAACGCCGACGAAAAGACTAACAGTAATTCCATTCCTGGAGGAGGAAGGTTCTTCTACCAGAAGACTTATGACGTCCTGTGGTGAAAGCCGGAAGTCTTCGGAAGCCACAGGACCGAGCCGCCTCTCTCTATCCAGGGATACAACCATGGGCACATGGAACGTCAAGACCATGTACCAGAGCAGCAAGGCCGCCCAGATAGTAGCGGAAATGCAAAAGTACAACCTTTCCCTGCTAGGTATCAGTGAAGCCAGATGGACGCAGTCTGGCCAGAAAAGGCTGTTAAGTGGGGAGATGATTCTGTATTCAGGTCATGAAGAGGAGAATGCCCCCCATACAGAAGGTGTAGCATTCATGCTGTCACCAGTGGCACAGAGAGCGCTGATGGGCTGGGAACCTCTTGGGCCAAGAATTATCACAGCAGCCTTTAGAACCAAGAAAAAGCTCAAGCTGAACGTCATCCAGTGTTATGCGCCCACTAATGACAGTGACGAGGAAGAGAAACAAGAGTTCTACGACCGACTCCAGAGTGCCTTGGACAAATGTGCGGAGCGAGACATCACCATCGTCATGGGCGATTTTAATGCCAAAATAGGGGAGGACAACACCGGATACGAAGAGGTGATGGGAAGACAGGGACTAGGCTCGGAGATGAGTGAGAACGGGGAGAGGTTTGTAGACTTTTGTGCTCTAAACCGACTTGTCATTGGAGGCAGCATCTTCCCACACAGAAGAATACACAAAGCAACTTGGGTCTCACCTGACCATACAACAGAGAACCAAATAGACCATATCTGCATTAGCAAGAAATTTAGAAGATCCCTTCAAGATGTTCGAGTGAGGAGGGGAGCAGATGTCGCCTCCGACCACCATCTGCTCAAGTTACCTTAAGAATGAAGCTCAAGCTAAAGAAAAGCCGCACAGAGACAACAAGAAGACAGCGCTATAATGTAGGCCTCTTGAGAGAAACTGGAGTTAGAGAAGAGTTCAAACTGGTGCTGTCCAACCGGTTTCAAGCGCTACAGGAGCTAGTAAATGAAGAGGAGGCGGTCACCACAGAGCAGCAGTGGAAGGCAGTTAGAGAGGCGCTGAACTCAACCTGCAAAGACACTGTAGGGTTCAGGAAACACCATCACAAGGACTGGCTGTCGGCACAGACCTTGAAGAAGATAGAAGTGAGGAAGCAGAAGAGAGCAGCTGTCAACAACAGTCGCACGAGAGCAGCCAAAGTAAGGGCACAGGGGGAATACTCGGAAGCCAACCGCGAGGTGAAGAGTAGTATCAGGGCAGACAAGAGGGCCTACACAGACAGTCTGGCAGCAGAGGCAGAAAAGGCAGCAGGCAGCGGCAACATGAAACAGCTCTACGACATTACCAGAAGATTGTCAGGCAAGTATGGCCATACAGAAAGACCAGTAAAAGACAAAGAAGGCAAGCCTATTGCAGACAGAGCAGACCAACTCGACAGATGGGCCGAGTATTTTGAAGAGTTACTGAACAGACCTAGCCCACCCGACACCCCAGACATCCAGCCGGCAGAGACCGACCTACCCATCAGCTGTGACAGACCCAGCCGGGAAGAGATCAGAAGAGCAGAGACATTCTTGAAGAACGGCAAAGTAGCAGGCCCAGATGGCATCCCAGCGGAGTCTCTGAAAGCAGACCTAGAGACAACAGTGGAGATGCTGTACCCACTGTTTGGAAAGATCTGGGAAGAGGAGGTGATGCCGGCTGACTGGAAGGAGGGGTACCTAATCAAGCTTCCCAAGAAAGGCGACCTCAGCAAGTGTTCCAACTACAGAGGAATCACCTTGCTGTCAGTAATAATAATAAATAATAATACTGTTATTATATAGGCGCTTTTTCTCAATTTTGGGGAAATCGACTCAAAGCGCCGCGCCTGAAACCCTCACACACTCACGAAACAGACACGGATTTTACGCCATTTAAGACAAACACAGTACAAGACAAAGGGCCAGTCAGCTACTGAAGTTACAGAGATTTTTGATCGCTTGTATTTGAAATTTGTAAAGTGGCCTGAGACCGGTACCAAAGTGTGGGGGGTGGGGGGTGGGGGGGGGGGTGGAAGAACCGGAGTACCCGGAGAAAGAACCCCCGACGGTCCGCCCGAATTAACGGTGACACTTGCCAGAGGAGAAAAGTCCAACGCCGGAACCCGGTATCGAACCACGCACCTTTGGCATTGGTGGCAGGCGCCTTAACCACTGCGCCACGGACCGCCCCACACACAGTACCAGGAAAGGTCTTCAACAGGATCATCCTGGAGAGAATGAAGAGCTCCGTTGACCCCCAGCTGAGAGACCAGCAAGCAGGATTCAGGAAGAACCGATCATGTACAGACCAGATCGCCACTCTCCGCATCATCGTGGCCGAACAGTCTCTGGAGTGGAGCTCCCCGCTGTACGTCAACTTTGTGGATTATGAGAAAGCATTTGACAGTGTGGACCGAGAGACTCTGTGGAAACTCCTACGACACTGCGGTGTACTCACAAAGCTCGTCCGCCTGATCAAGAGCAGCTACGATGGCATGACATGTCGCGTGATCCACGAAGGGCAGTTCACCAGGGAGCTCCAAGTCAGAACCGGTGTCTCCGTTCCTCTTCCTGCTGGCCATAGACTGGGTCATGAAGATGACCACAGAGCACAGACGAAGTGGAATACAGTGGACACTGTGGACACAGCTTGACGACCTCGATTTTGCAGACGACTTGGCATTACTGTCCCACACTCATCAACAAATGCAGGACAAGACCACGAGGCTTGCTGACATCTCGTCACAAGTGGGCCTCACCATTCACAAACAGAAAACAAAGACAATGAGGCTGAACGCAACCAGGGAAGAACCAGTCTTGCTTGCTGGCACCCCGTTGGAGGAGGTGGAGTCCTTCACCTATCTCGGGAGCATCATAGACAAAAAAAAAGGCGGCACTGATGCAGATGTCAGAGCACGAATCGGTAAAGCCAGAGCAGCCTTTCTCCAGTTGAAAAAAAGTGTGGAGCTCCAGAGAGCTGTCACAACACACCAAAGTCCGGATTTTAAACTCCAATGTAAAAGCAGTTCTCTTATATGGAGCAGAGACTTGGAGATTGACAAAAACCACAGTCCTATATGGAGCAGAGACATGGAGATTGACAAAAACCACAGTCAACAGAGTACAGACCTTCATTGCCTTAGAAGAATGTAGTTTTGAAAATCCACTGGCCAGAGAAGCCGATCAGCAACGTCAGACTCTGGGAGAGAACAGAACAGATAACAGCAGAGAATGAAATTGGGCGAAGAAGATGGGGATGGATCGGTCACAGTCTGAGAAAGCCTGCTTCCAGTATCACTAGGCAGGCATTGTCATGGAACCCCCAGGGAAAGAGGAAACTTGGAGGTAGGCCGAGAAACTCCTGGCGTCGACTAGACCTCCAAGCAGACATCAAGAGACTGGGAACCACCTGGAGTAGAATCGAAGGAGAAGCACAGGACAGGAGTTGCTGGAGGTCTCTCGTCGACGGCCTATACCCGGGTAGGGGTGACGGGCGTAAGTAAGTAAAGATATGTACAAAATAGTGGTTAAAGGGAAACAACCCCTGGAGGTCTAATATGAGACAGTTACTTCTCTTGGATACTGATTGTCGTAAAATGTCGAAAACTGAAGGTGTTCAAATCCAGATGATATGTTATCTGATCTATTCCGTTTTTGTTCATTTTCACTCACCTGTTTGTTCAGGTCGTATTCCATAGGCAATAGATTTCCCTGCCCCTCATAACCCGCCCGTCAGGGCCGTCCATGACTGACTCGGTGCTGTGGACGTTAAACCCGAACTAACCAACCAACCCTTGTGCCGCCTTCTGCATGAACTGTACAATAGCTTTCAGTGACGCTGAAAGGGTCAGCATCAATCAATCAATCAATCCGACATGGAGAAATATACAAAGCAAGATATGTACAAAATAGTGGTTAAAGGGAAACAACCACTGGAGGTCTAATATGACACAGTTACTTCTCTTGGATACTGAGTGTCGTAAAATGTGGAAAAGGTGTTCAAATCCAGATGATATGTTATCTGACCTATTCCGTTTTTGTTCATTTTCACTCACCTGTTTATAATATAGACAGACTATATCAAAGCATAATGCAACACACATAATATATGTTTGTCGCGAAAATAAGAAGGTCCAGATTTCAGCATCATGGCGGACGAAAAGGAATCGATCCCGACCAGCGAAGAGAAAATTGCCGAAAAACGCGATCAGACAAAACCAGATAGAATAGAGAGGCCACGACCGGTGCGTTTTTAGTTTATAGATGCATTTGGAAGACAACAACTATGATCCTTGCCTTATTTATTTTGTGCAAACACCTGTTTGGGGGCGCCTGTTGCCTTGTTTTGGTCCACACCTATTTCTCACGGGTAGCATATAGAGATTGATGCTAAGATTGATTTCTTTTCACTCAGTTAGGGTCTCGTATGCCAGTACATCTAGGTATAAAATGAGCTTGAAATGATTCTTGTGTCAGCATTTGCCTTTTCTGTCAACGCTATGGTACAGTCACAAAGATGTTGCATCTTTTATCGTTTTTGTTGTGTCACAATAAAAAGTGTATTATTAAAACGCATCATAAAACGTATTATAAAAACAGTCATCAGTCTTAGAGTTCGAACTCCAAGACTGATGACTGAATCAGCTTTTTCAAAATCGCAGAATGCGGAATTTCAGCCTTTTGGTTCAGACATAACATCCCTTCAGCCATTCTGTTTCATCTCTAAGACTAAGAGGCATAAAATCTTGCAGATGCAGGGGTTCATGAGGAGTAATGTCTTGCTACTTTGCTAGCCTTGGATTATGGGTCATTGTTAGTCCATAGATGGTTTTCAGTCATTTCAAGTTTTCTCAAAGTCACCCATGAAAACAAGATGCAACATTATTGTGACTGTGGTTTATTTTTATGTATACTAAACTCTGCAGAAATAAAAATGCAAATTACATATTGTAAATTACAGCAGTATGCAGACCAACAAAGGCTCCAGTTGACTTGAAGACCTTTTTGCCCTTTAGGTATTTTCTTCAGAGAAAAAAGTGGACTGCATTATATCAGATTTTGTGACATTCTGATGCACAAAATACATATATATAGGCTGACCTGTATAATTTTGTTTCCAGACACACCTGCTACAATGGATGGAGATAACGGTGTCAGAGCCAGAGAAGCGAACAGTGGCTTCCATGAAGATGCAGGACACATTTATTGTCTACCTTGTGGAAACAAGGCAAGCCATTATAATTATTAAAATCAGCGCATTAAAATTAAATAGGCGCTTTATCCCAAATGAAAATTGCCTTAAAGCGTCATAGGAACTGAACCCAACAAGCATGCTCACGTGAATCACGCGCATTTACTCACACACTGTACATAAACACAGAACATTCACGTAGTGCTAAGGGCAAGCTCAAGCGAGCTACTGAAGTTTTGGAAATTCAGATCATTTATATTTGAAATTTGATTAAGTGGGCTGAAATTGATACCAAAGTCGTGGGAGAGGAAGAGCCGAAGTAACCAGAGAAAGAACCCCCGACGGTCTGCCCGAATTAATAGTGACGTTTACTAGAGGAGAAAAGAACCTGGTATCGAACCTCGCACCTATAGCATTGGTGTCAGGCGCTTTTACCGCTGTGCCGCATACCGCCCCAATTATTCAGTTTTAGTGAAATAGGTCAGTTCTGAATGTCAATTGATAAAGGGAGTTGTTTTGCTGTAGTATGGCACAGGTTATAGCTAAGCCTAGGACTCACTGGACATGTTCACACAGAAATGTGTGCATAGGAACACTCACTTGCAATGAGACACACCAACAGATATGAACACACTGCTCTGGGACATTGCAACAGGTGATGGATTGACCATGATAGTTCAAGGGTGGTGCCAGAATAGCTTGGCACCTTGTGCCAAGCTATTCTGGCACTACCCTTGAACTGTTATGATTGATCCATCATCTGACAACACCCTTGAACTCCACCAATCTCCCACTGCTGGAACACAGCCATGATAATACAAACGACTTTATGTTTGAACTTGCAGTGAGTTCATCTTACTTCAACTTTGAACCATATATCCATTTACAGAGTGACAGACCCCAGCATGCGTGGTTATGGAGAAGGAGCAACGTCAGTCTGGCGTCGTTACAGTGAATTTGAGCTGCTCCGCAATTACCTTGATGCAACCTTCCCTGCTATTGTTGTTCCACCATTGCCAGAGAAAAAGGTTATCATCTTTGTTTCCTCAAATCACATTACCGATGGTATTACTAATAGGAAAAGGTTCTTAGCTAGACTAATGTTAGCCAAAACTTGTTGTGTACGTATCAGGCCGTGTTGGCAGGTGAGGGGCACCATAGCCTAGGCGGTAACCCGAGTAGCCTCCCTTCCATCCCATCCGCACATGTGCCCAGCGGAAGCTCACCAGTCAGTTTCTTTGCTAGACAATGGAAGGTTGTGTACATCAGTGTGGAATTGGTCGTAGTGTTTGGAGAGGTTACCCTACGATGTGCCTTGTGTTAGGCTTGGACGCTTTTCTGTGGGATTTTTCTCATCGGTGTTTGTGTGTTTGCCCTGACGAGACAGCAGCGTCTTGTGAGCTGTGCTCACGCGCTCGGGCCAGTCTGGCTGTAGCGTGGTTGCACTGGTGTGTCCTGAACTTTCTACTTTCGGGATAAGGGTAGTGAAGAGACAGAAGAGGCTCTCCTGCTACCCTCGGAGTGCCTGTGTTCGGCTCGGTGCTGTTCCCAGCTTCAGGGACCGGTCATGCCTGTGATGCCTGCGTGGTCTCCGCTTACGAACCGTGGACTGGGTCGACTCTGCCTTCGCCGCCTTAGCTGTTGGGCTTCGCTGCGGTGAGCTGGTTGGTCTGTGACCTGTGTGGGTTCCACGGCTTCTCCATTATCAGGTAAAACCTTGGTTATTGCCTACGACCGGCGCTCAAGGGAGGGGGTAGAGCGCCAGGCGTCGGCGTACACCGTGCACTTAACTTCGGGTGGCCGTCACAGACCCGACGAGTGCTGCTTACCAGGTTGTGGAGACTCTTCCGCCACGTGATGCTTCAGTCATTGCCTCCTTCTTGGCAAGGCAAGAGGCCAGCGCGGGCACAGGGATTCAGCGCCCCGCTCCAGGTTAGTGATTGGGGACCATGACCGGACAAGTCTGCTGGCCTGGCGCACTCCCGCTCCCCGGTAGGAAGTAGGAGACTCAGCATGGGCGTGCAATGAGACGACATACCCCGTCTTCTCCCCGGCGCGGACAAGCCTTAGCTCTGTAGAACAAACCAAGCGGACTCCCGTAGCTCGATGACGTTCGCGCTCCAGGGACAGGTGGACTCGTCGACGGACTGCTTCTCACGTCTCGGAGGAAAGCCGGCACTCTCGAGCGATCGCCAGGTATGACCCGGCACCCGCGGATCGTGTTCCCACGGCGCGTCCTCCTGAGACCTCCCTCCGGACCGACGCCCACTGCAACCCTGGGGTATATGCCAACACATACAGGATAGATGTCCCGGCCGCGGTGAGGGACTATACTCTCGGCCACTGCAATCTTGAAGTTCTGATAGGACCCAGTATGAGGATGGCCCACGAGGTGCAGGCCCCCCCCCACCCCCCCAATTCTCGACTTCGTCCAGCACAGATGTTCGGCGCCCGGTTCTAGGCAGTGTCAGGGGACCACTAGTGGACAAGACTGCTGGATTATTGTGCTCCCGCTCCTCGGGGAAGAGTAAGCGACGAGTCGGGATCACGTTTAGATTGCTTGAAGCTTCGGCGTCCCACTCCAAGATCAAATAATATTTTTGTTGCGGGTCCACTCCGCCCAGGCGACTAAGGCGTCTCACGGCGGAGGCTCAGTGGAAGGAGTTATGACCAGACAAGTCTGCTCGGTTATGTGCGCCCGCCCGCCAGGCTCTTTCGGGATGAGCTGGGTTCACGTCGACTTCGCTCGCCCATCTACCTTTAGGACGGTGTGGACGGACCACAGAGTGGTAGTACGATCAAGTGGACGTCCGTTCTTCTATGGCGGCCGTGCTTGCAGGACAGACCGCCACTACTGCAGACTGGTTCCTGCGACCTGGCTCCCACCCGTCACCCTAACCTGCAGTCGGGACAAGACTCTGACCAAGATCCTGCCACAGTCCAATGGAAGTGTTCCGGCTCAGGCCCGTTACAAGTACCTTCACCCCGGGCGAGACTACGGGAGCGGCGGCGGCCGCTCACCTGACGCTCATGGGACAGGTCGTCTAGCCCTTCACGGGTTACGCTGTTTGCCTTCCAGCCCAGCACAGTGGTACGGCATCCAACCCAGGGACGGTGCCTTTACACTGGACAGGATGAGACTGCGGGCAGTGGGCGCCTCGACCTCGGCTCGCCACACCGCCACCGGTGCGGCTTCAGCCGCTTGTAGGGTTGGCGGCGTGTACACATTGTAAGCGCTTACCGTTGGAAGGTAAGTTAGCGCTTTAAACTATGATCCATTTTATTACTTAGTGGCTCGGTGACGACACAGGGTCCCTGCCGGTGCCCCAGGATGTTAGCTTGGTTTCTAAGACCCCGGGTCATGGTGTGTCTGCTGCAGAGACGGCACTTGGCTACCCTTGTCTCGGCCTCTATCGTTCCTAGTGTTGATGATCGGAGACTCCCTCCTCTAGCTGCCGTGGTTACGAGCTTCCTGGCTGGCCGGTCTTCTCCTAACACGCTGAGTACCACTTTTGGCGCGTCGCCTTTCCTGCTACCACTTCATCTGAACAGGGACTACAGGATGGCCCCTGCGTTTCGACATCCCGACCTTCGTAGCGGCTACGACAGTCGACGCGCGCACCACGCTGTACAAGTTCGTCACCGACCTGTCCTTCGGCGGGGAGCCCGCCCGAGACTTCGCCTCGCTGTGCAGACTTGGACTGGGTCCTTCAGCCTGGATTCGGCGACTTCCTAGATGATACGGAGCCGGTCGGAGACCTCCTCGGACTGCGTTGCTTTCTGGTCGTCCCCAGTTAGAGAAGAGGACACCGCCTCCAGCCATTCCTTCCGCTTTACCTTCGGCGGCGTGACCTGCTAGGCTTGTGCGCTTACGGCAGTGGCTTCGCAGCCTCTGGGGTTTCTACCGTGGCTGTTCTCCATTGCAGACAGGACCAGTCGGATGTCTTCGTGCTCCACATCGACTTCCGTAGACGATCCCTCTCGCGTAACCGGTCGGAGTCCTCCTTGGAGAAGGATCGAGATGCACCCGGGATCCCCTTGGCAGGCATGGTTCCTGGTCTATGTGGGCAAGTTCAACCTCTCGCCTTCGCACCGCTTCTCTACCTGCAGATGGAACCTCGCACCGACCTCACGAATGGCAGCTTCCGAAGCGGCAAATGCAGCACTTGGTAAACCCAGCGCAGCGATTGTCTCTAGAGCAGGTGTACTCTGCCAGATGGGGACTTCGGCTGCGGGATTTGGTGAGTACCAGAGCGGACCTTCTTCCCCTCGGATGTCTCTACTGCCCCCGCCTCAGTAGCTCCTGCTTCTCCCCGGGCGACCCTCAACAGGCGACCTCCAGTCTCAGGTTCCGGTGCGACCATGGCTACGCCCTCATTTTCTTCACGGGGCGGTTCCAGACTGGCGCGCGACGGGAGTTCCCCTTCCTCCCCTCCTCCCAGGATGTCCCGCACCTCGACGCAAGCCTTGCCTCCCTGAGTGCTCCCCTGTTGCCGAGATCCTACCCTGCCTCCAGCGGATGGCCTCCAGACTTCCTTGTCCAGCTTCGCGTGTCACGTTCCCCATGCCAGGAGCTTCTCGTTCCCTCCTACAGCGCCACGGTGGTCGACTACTTCAGTAGCAAGGGGCACGCTTCCTCTCCCTGTACTTCCGCCGCTGCCACGGGCTCCGTTGGTGCGAAGATCGTGATGTCGCTTTCGTGCAAGAGCTCCAGGGGCGTCTGCATGACCGGCCGACTCCATTGCGTGTCGCGGCCAGCTTCTCCGCACAGAGGGGACGGGCCGTCCAAACATCGTTCGGGTCAACTGCGCAGCGGACACTTCCCCTTGATCGTGCCGAGGTGACATCGACAGCTTCCCCGCTTCGTCTCTCCGATTCCAGACTCGCTTGCCGGGACAGTCGACGCTCTCTCCATTACTGGGACGGCCTGGTCGCCTACGCCTACCCGCCGATGATGCTCATTCCCTAAGTACTACTCAAGCTCAGAGGGTGCACACCATCCTGTTCCTGGTGGCCTCGTTCTGCTGGACCAAGTCGTGGACCACCGACCTCCTGAACCTCGCCACGGCTCCACTGCAGCGGCTTCCAACCCTGCGCACGATGCTCAAGCAATCTCGGCAGGCGCTGTACCACCTGTGCCCCTTACACGGCTGTGCAGAACCACACTTTTAGTTAGGAGCGGCCGGGGGCCACTGAGTGCAAGATAAGCCATTTGTGGCAACGCCGGGCGTGGGGGCAATTAGTCGTTAGCGCGCGCCTCTTCAGCAAGAGTGACAGAACTGTTCATGCTCCTAGAAAGGAGTGCTCTTTCATTACCCTACGCTATGTGTCCATGCCGACAGCCGTATACCGGCGCTCGGCAGCAGAAACGCTAAAAAGTGTTAGTAACTGAACATTCACAAAATGCTTTTTTTTTCGCAAGAATATCATTATAACATGAGTGCAGATTTGTAGCTGATAAAATTTGCTTTCTTTTCATACTAAACATGCACATGCTGCTTACTACCAGCACACCTGCAAGAGCAGTTACATTTCATATTTGCAATACAATGAACATGCACCGACACAAAAAAGCACTAACTTTCAAGCTCAATCTGTTGTGCATCTAAGTTTTCTGTGGGATGAAAATTTGATGTATCTACGCAGCATTCTAGCCTCTACTGTTATCACTTACTTGAATTCTTGTTTCTTTCCTGCTAGAGCAACACTAGCGTCAGAAAGTACTCCACTGCTGAGAAGCTGGTAATCCGTTAGGTCCATCAAGATGATCAACACAAACATGCTGATCCCAGCAGTGTTTATGCAGTACACTTGGGTTTACACAGTAAATTCATAACCACTAACACAACAGGTCTTAAGCACATCACACTGTTTCCTTTATATTAACACTAACACAAATAACTAGGTCTGAAGCACATCACACTGGGCCTTATATCAACACGAACACAAGTAACGGGTCTTAAGCATATCACACTGGTGGTTCCTTTATATGAACAGTTTTTAGAATTTCCCTTACAGGGATGAATACAGTTTTTGTAATTGAATTGATGATTTTCTTTTCAGTTTCATTAGTCTTTGGTAACGTTTTACACAAAACGAATTTGAGTAACACAGTCCACTAGTTTCATCTACAGTACTTACTTACTTACGCCTGTCACCCCTACCCGGGTATAGGCCGTCGACGAGAGACCTCCAGCAACTCCTGTCCTGTGCTTCTCCTTCGATTCTACTCCAGGTGGTTCCCAGTCTCTTGATGTCTGCTTGGAGGTCTCGACGCCAGGAGTTTCTCGGCCTACCTCTTTTTCTCTTTCCCTGGGGGTTCCATGACAATGCCTGCCTAGTGATACTGGAAGCTGGCTTTCTCAGACTGTGACCGATCCATCCCCATCTTCTTCGCCCAATTTCATTCTCTGCTGTTATCTGCTCTGTTCTCTCCCAGAGTCTGACGTTGCTGATCTTCTCTGGCCAGTGGATTTTCAAAATTCTTCTAAGGCAACTGTTCATGAAGGTCTGTACTCTGTTGACTGTGGTTTTTGTCAATCTCCATGTCTCTGCTCCATATAGGAGAACTGCTTTTACATTGGAGTTGAAAATCCGGACTTTGGTGTGTTGTGACAGCTCTCTGGAACTCCACACTTTTTTCAACTGGAGAAAGGCTGCTCTGGCTTTACCGATTCGTGCTCTGACATCTGCATCAGTGCCGCCTTTTTTGTCTATGATGCTCCCGAGATAGGTGAAGGACTCCACCTCCTCCAACGGGGTGCCAGCAAGCAAGACTGGTTCTTCCCTGGTTGCGTTCAGCCTCATTGTCTTTGTTTTCTGTTTGTGAATGGTGAGGCCCACTTGGGACGAGATGTCAGCAAGCCTCGTGGTCTTGTCCTGCATTTGTTGATGAGTGTGGGACAGTAATGCCAAGTCGTCTGCAAAATCGAGGTCGTCAAGCTGTGTCCACAGTGTCCACTGTATTCCACTTCGTCTGTGCTCTGTGGTCATCTTCATGACCCAGTCTATGGCCAGTAGGAAGAGGAACGGAGACAGCAGACACCCCTGCCTGACACCAGTTCTGACCTGGAGCTCTCTGGTGAACTGCCCTTCATGGATCACGTGACATGTCATGCCATCATAGCTGCTCTTGATCAGGCGGACGAGCTTTGTGGGTACACCGTAGTGTCGTAGGAGTTTCCACAGAGTCTCTCGGTCCACGCTGTCAAATGCTTTCTCATAATCCACAAAGTTGACGTACAGCGGGGAGCTCCACTCCAGAGACTGTTCCACGATGATGCGGAGAGTGGCGATCTGGTCTGTACATGATCGGTTCTTCCTGAATCCTGCTTGCTGGTCTCTCAGCTGGGGGTCAACGGAGCTCTTCATTCTCTCTAGGATGATCCTGTTGAAGACTTTTCCTGGTACTGACAGCAAGGTGATTCCTCTGTAGTTGTTTCATCTATAGTGATTCCATGTATTTCCTGAAGTTCAGCTACATACATTTCACACAGTTTTATTGGATTTTGATCAAGTGTTCGTTTTGACCTTCCTCCACATACTCTACATAGAGAATTTAACCTTTTAAAGTGAAAGGCTTCTGTGTGTGCAAATGTTTCTTGTGTATGTTTTGTTCCCGCCATAACTGTACTGTCTACTCCTTAGGCTACACCATTTGGAACAAAGGAACCAGGATAATATGGATGAGCAGACAACAGTTAGTACATGATACTACTAAACAGTATCACATCTATATTGAAGGCTATGAGCAGAGCATAAAGCACAGGGATTACACAATACACAACAGTATTCCAGAACAGAGAATGAATGTTCAAACCAACTGGGTACTGTGAGGCTCAGATAACTTACCAGCCATGTTCAGTTACACACAAACACGGTACCTGTCTTTATCCTCAGATTGCACTCTTTAAAAAAACGTAACTGGAATAATACCACCAACACAGGAACCAGCACACAACAGTTCACAAGAGTGTCAAACGGTTCTATGTAGAAAATCTTTGAAGAGAAGATAGAGAACATTAAACACAGGCATAACCACCACACATCAGCAGTCCGTTACAGATTAGAGAAGGAATAGCTGATATCAGACTGTGACCTACTTAAGCCTGCTCGCTGCGGGAGTGGCTGCAGCAAGCATGTTGCTGGCTAAACTAAAGAGTGGAAAATCCAGCGTTCTGCACAGCCATGCTTATGGCTTCTCCTTCTCGCCCGGAGGCTGTGCGGCACGCCCTCGCCACTAGATGCTTTTCAAGTGCGGCCGTGGAAGCTATCGCTACTGCCTGCAGAATCTCAAACGAACGAGGCTACAAAGGGGAGTGCTGAGTCCTGTGTGACGGTGCGCCTCTCCCCCACGGTTTGTTGGTTCCTCAGCTGGCGGACTTCTTCCTCTGGCTGTTCCCCTACCAGCGTTCAGCACCGATCTCCTTCGCGGTTACCTGACCATAGTCGCTGACACATACCAACACTTGGGACGACCCGACCCGACCCTGGTAACTACAAAGACCTTGCTGAACTGATGGCCCACTTCGGTCTACAACGTCCCGCCCTTCTCTCCCTGGTGCCGCGATGGGACCCGCCTTGGGTCCTTCCTGGGCTCAACTCTGACCACGTCAACCGACCCAGTGGGCGAGGATTCCGGACATGTCGCAGAGGACCTGCTTCTTCTGGCCCGCGCGTCTGCTTCCAGGGTCAGCGAGCTACACACCCAGCACGGATAAGGGATCCAACACCGGTAAGCCCCACAGTCCCGACGAGTGGCCTCTTACCAGGTTGTAGAGCCTTCAACGCCGCGGCTTAGGCCGCGAGCCCGAGCTCTAGCGCCGGCAGCCCCACAGTCCCGTCGAGTGGCCTCTGCCCGGTCGCGGAACCTCGAGCGCTGCGAACAGAAAGGAAAGCAGTTGTCGAGCCTTCAACGCCGCGGCTTAGCCCGTGAGCCCCAGCTCTAGCGCTGGCAGCCATCACAGTCCCGTCGAGTGGTCTCTGCCCGGTCGAGTAACCTTGAGCTCCCTGACCCGGTGTTCTCGCCAAGACCCGATCTCCTTGGCTGCCCCGCAGCTGGTCACCATGCACCTTTGAGCGACCCAGGCTCCACCCATGAGTCCAGACAACAGGACCTGGTAAGGGCTTTTCGTGTACACCTGTGCCGGACCAAGCTGCTCCGCAGGGGTCGCACCCGCCTTTTCCTCCCACTGTCCCCAGGTAGAATGACATCTCAGCCAAGACGATATCCTCCTGGCTCTGAGGGGTGACATGCTCCGCCTCCCAAGAGCACGGATGAACATCAGGTCGCACGAGATCAGAGCCCTGGCCGCAACCCTTGCTTTCGACCGCAGCTGTGCTGTCTAAGACCTTGCGGCGGCCGTAGGATGGCGAGCAGAAGTTTACCTTCGCCCGCTTCTACCTGAGGGACCTCTCCAGCCAGGGCCAGGAAAGCTTCGCTGGTGGGAGACATCGTGGCAGCGCAACACTCCCTCCCGGCGCCCTAGGCGCCGTAGGTATCTTTGCTAAAATTAGCGGGAGGTTGCTTAGGGAGGGCGGCTCTAGTAGTCTCTAGGGGGTGGGTTAGGGGAGTTATAGCGGCACCCGCCTCCTCTTCGGGATTCTTCCTATTAGTAATACCATCGGTAATGTGTTTTGAGGAAACAAATGTATTTTTCTTTAAAATGAATTTTTTCGAAAATACTTACCGATGGTATTACTCGAAGGTCCCTCCCACCTGCCCCGCTTGCCGCTGGTCCGCTAAGAAACTGACTGGTGAGCTTCCGCTGGGCGCATGCGCGGATGGGATGGAAGGGAGGCTACTCGAGTTACCGCCTAGGCTATGGCGCCCCTCACCTGCCAACATGGCCTGATACGTACACAACAAATTTTGGTTAAAATTAGTCTAGCTAAGAACCTTTTCCTATTAGTAATACCATCGGTAAGTATTTTTCAAAAAAATTCATTTTAAAGAAAAATACTTTTTTTTTAAGGGGCATTGGTTAGAGAGGGAGAGGAGGCTTAGCTAATTTAATTTAGCCCCAGTGCACTACAACAGGAGATGGATTGACCATGATAATTCAAGGGTAGTGCCAGATTAGCTTGGCGCCATTAGGCCAAGCTAATCTGGCACTACCCTTAAATTATCATGGTCAATCCATCTCCAGTAACTGGTACACAGGTGTTGGATGACACCTGCAAAATTTGGGAATGCAGCAGTGGGGTTAACCCATTCAGCCCTGACGCACTACAGCAGGAGATGGGTCGACCATGATAATTCAAGGGTAGTGCCAGATTAGCTTGGCGCCTTTCGGCGCTAAGCTAATCTGGCACTGCCCTTGAATTATCATGGTTGATCCATCTCCTGCAACTGGTGCATAGTCAGTAGATGACGCCCCTCAAAATTTGGGAAATATGTATTTTTCATTAAAATGTATTTTTTTGAAAAATACTTACCGATGGTATTACTTAAAGGAAATGGTTTCTTAGCTAGTCTAATTTTAGCCCAAAATTGTTGTGTACGAGTATGGTCATGATGGCAGGTGAGGGGCGCCATAGCCTAGACGGAAACCCGGGTAGCCTCCCTTCCGGTTCAACCACGCATGCGCCACACCACTCATACGCCAGTCAGTTTTCTTAGCGAATCAGCGGCAAGCGGGGCAGGTGGGAGGGACCTTCGAGTAATACCATCGGTAAGTATTTTTCAAAAAAATACATTTTAATGAAAAATACATTTGTTTTCTCAAAACACATTACCGATGGTATTACTTAAAGGAAGAATCCCGAGGAGGAGGCGGGTGCCGCTATAGCGACCCCATCCCCTGCCATCCTGGCCGCTCGAGTCGGCCACCCTCCCGCAACCTCCCTCTAATTTTAGCAAAGATACTTACGGCGCCTAGGGCGCCGGGAGGGAGTGTTGCGCCGCCACGATGTCCCCCACCAGCGATAGGTTCTGGCGCTGGCTGGAGAGGTCCCTCAGGTAGAAGCGTGCGAAGGTGGTCTCCGCTCGCCAGCCCACGGCCGCCACAATGTCTTTGACCGCACAGTTCCGGTCGAATGCTAGGCTGGTGGCCATGGCTCTGATCTCGTGTGCCCTGATGCTCATGCGTTTGGCTGTATCCGGGGCAAGCTCCTGGTAGGCTGATCGTATCACCCACCGGAGCCAAGAGGATATCGTTTGGGCCGAGATGTCGTTTCTACCTGGGGACAGAGGAAGGAAAAGGCGGGTGCGTTCCCTGCGTATCGGCTTGGTCCGGCGCAGGTACACACGTAAGGCTCGCACCGGGTCCTGTTGTCTGGACTCCCGGGTGGAGCTTGGGTCTCGTAATGGTTGAATGGTGACCAGTTGAGGGGCCGTCAAAGGCGATCTGGTCTTGGCTAGGAAGGCCGGGTCAGGAAGCAGCTGAACCGAGCCATCAGCCCGAAACTGTAAGCAGGCGGGGCGTGCTGAAAGTGCGTGCAGTTCGCTGACTCTGGAGGCTGACGCGAGGGCCAAAAGGAAGCAGGTCTTCCGAGTCACGTCCGGCAACCGCGCCAACTGGATCGGTTCGAAACGGGGCGAGTTGAGCCAAGTGAGTACCCAGGACAGGTCCCATCGTGGCACCAGGGATTGGCGGGCAGGGCGTTGTAGACCGAAGTGGGCCATCAGGTCGGCTAGGTCTTTGCAGGAACCCGGGTCGGGCAGTCCCAAGTGTCTGTACGTGTCGGCAATCATGGCCAGGTAGCCCCGGATGGTGATCGGTGCTAACTGCTGGTCGCTGAAAAGCCAGATGAAGAAATCCGCCAACTGGGGAGTTGTCAAGCCGATGGGGTGAAGGTGTCTGTCGTCACACCAGGCGCAGAGGACTCTCCACTTGCCTTCGTAGACTCGTCTGGTCGAGGCTCGACGAGCTGTAGCGATCGCGTCCACTGCCGCACCTGAGAAGCCTCTAGCTGCGAGGGCTTGCCGGACAACCTCCAGGCGTGGAGGAGGAGACGCTCGGGGCACGGGTGGAACAGCTGCTGCCGTGGTTGCTTGAGCATTGTCCGCGGTGTGGGGAGCGGTAGCGGGGGAGCCGTGGCAAGGTTCAGGAGGTCGGTTGTCCATGACTTGGTCCAGCAAAATGGCGCCACCAGGAACAGGATCGTGTTGCACCCTCTGAGCTTGAGTAGGACCTTGGGGACTAGTACAGTGGGCGGGTAGGCGTAGGCGACCAGGCCGTCCCAAGAGATGGATAGAGCGTCGACTGCCCAGGCCAGAGGGTCTGGAATGGGTGAAACGAAGAGGGGAAGCTGTCGATTCCACCTCGTGGCGAAGAGGTCGATCATGGGAGCCTCCCAGGTGACGGCGATCAGTCGAAAGATGTCGGGTCGCAGCGCCCACTCTGTATGGAGCAGTTGACCGCGTCGGGAGAGGGAGTCGGCCAGCACATTCAGATGACCCGGAATGTGACGTGCGCGAAGAGAGATGTCCCGATCCTCGCACCAGCGGAGCACCTGGTAGAGTAGTATGCAAAGGGATGGAGAGCGGGTCCCGCCTTGCTTCTGGATGTACGAGACGACCGTGGAGTTGTCCGAGAGAACCAACAGTTCCTGATGTCGGATGCGGTGCTCCCAGGCCAGGAGAGCTTGCCATACTGCCTTCAGTTCTAACCAGTTGATGTGTTTGGACAGCGATTCCAGAGGCCACAGGCCGGAGGCAGTCTCGAACGACGGAAGGAGGTGAGCTCCCCAACCTGCGAGGCTTGCGTCGACGCAGAGCGAGAGAGTGGGCGGCGGTGAGGACAGCGGCACTCCCGTCGCGAGCCAGGAAGGATCCGCCCAGCGCAGCAGGTGGGGACGGAGCATGGCAGGTACTGGAATCGGGGCCTCGAGGTCGGACGACGACGGTCGCCAGTGAAGGAGGAGATGCAGTTGCAGAGGGCGGGAGTAGAGACGTCCTAGCGGTAGCAGGTCCGCAGCAGCGCTGATCAGACCTAACAGCTGAAGCCACTTCCTGGCTGGAAGCGTCGTCAACTGGGACACCTGCCGAGCTAGAGTCGCCAACTTCTGCATGCGCTTCTCCGGCAGTCTGACGGTATTGTGGTCGGTGAGGAACTCCATACCGAGGTGAATAAAATGGCGTGCGGGAATGAGGTCGGACTTGCCAAGGTTGACCAGGAAGCCCAGGTTCTCGAGAAGTTGAAGCAGAGCATCTCGGTCTTCCCTCAGGGAGCGCTCGTCCTGGTTCCTCAAAAGTAGGTCGTCCAAGTAGTTCGACGTAGGGCTCGTGGAACTTCGACGGGCTCTGGCTACCACTGCGTCCATGAGGCGAGTGAAGACCCAGGGGCTGAGGTTGAGGCCGAAGGGGAGCGCGCGGAACTGATAGACGACCCCCTCGAAGGCAAAGCGTAGGTAACGTCTGGAAGCAGGATGCATGGGTACGTGCAGGTAAGCATCTGAGAGGTCCAGGCTGACCGCAAAGTCCATCGGCTGTACCGCTGAGCGAAGGGCCCGCGCAGTCTCCATGCGGAAGGCCGGAGCGACGATGAACTTGTTCAGCGCCGAGAGGTCTATGACGGGGCGCCACTTTCCGCCCGGCTTGGGCACCACAAAGAGCCGACTGTAGAAGGCTGGGGAGTCGTGCCGGACCACCACCTCCGTGGCGGACTTCTGAAGCAGGGAGGAAACTTCGCCGCGGAGAGCTTCGGCTCTGAGCTGGTCTGAAGGAACTGTAGTCCACACCGGGCTCCGGCGCACGGGAGGTGGGGACCGGAAGGAGATCAGTAGTCCCTGAGTAATGGTAGAGAGAATCCACGGGTCGTCCGGAAACAGTGAGCGCCAGGCTTCGCTGTGAAGCGCCAGCCTCCCGCCGACCGGAACTCCGGACGAGGTCGGCGGGGGCCGGAGGGGGAGAAAGTCAGTGCGCCCGGCCCCGCCCGGGGCGCCGGGCAGGTCTGGGCCAGGTGCGGGCAGGGAGGGATGGAGGCTCGGTACTGGGGAAAGGGCGGGCGCGAGGAAAGGCTGGAGCTCTGGGGGGTAGGCGACCACCTCTGGTGAACGGGCGGGCGGTGGGTCTAGCAGTCCGCAGGGGGCGACCCGGAGCCTTGCGGGTTGGTCGAAAGGAAGTTGGAGCTGGGCGGTTGGGCCAGGCGTCCTTGTTAGCTTCCTTTACAGCGAGCCAGGTGGGGCCGAACAGTAAGTCACCGCCGAGGGGCGCCTGCCGAAGCTGAGTCTTCACATCCAGCGGAATGGGACAGGAACGGAGAATCGCATCTCGACGCAGTAAGTCGCAGTTAGAGGCGGCTGCCATGGAGTTGACAGCGACATGATATACAGCGCGGTTCCCCGAAACTGCTAGGGCGAGCAGGTCTCCCAGCAGAGGCGAAATTGACGGATGCCAGGAGTCCTCTACACATCGGACGATGGCTTGCGTGACCAAATCTAGAAATCCCGCTGCTGCCAGGGTGTTCCTAATGAGTGTCGCGGTCTGTTCTACCCCGGGGAGGAGAGACTGACGTAAGGAAGTCCCAGAGAACGCCACTGCCGCGGGGTCCGCTGTCGGTAGAGGGCAGGAAAAGTGTTGTGTATGGCCCGCATACCATGACTGCCGGAAGGCGATGTCTATACCTGTCGGCCATTTGGAGTCTGAGAAGAATCCTGTACCGCATGCCCCTTGCGCAAGATGAGCAGAAAACGCATCACGTAACTCCCGGAAACCCGGCGGCTGGGGGAGAGACTTGAATCGCTTGGCCTGTCGTTCTGCGTCCACAAAGGCGGACGCTTTCCTTTTAAGAACTGGAGAGGGAGGGCAGTCTTCTGCAGGGAGGCAAGCCGCGATAAGCCGTGCTGCTTCATCAAGGGCCCGCAGTGTCTCTAACCTATGTCCAATGGCAGCCGGCGGGAATTCCTCGTCACCACCCGAGGGATTGGACGGGGCGGGGCTGGCCACCTGTAGTAGTGCCGACATCGATTCCTCGGGGTTCAGACTAAGGGTGTCCTCTTCTGCCGGAACTGAGTGGGGAATCGGGTCCACTCCCAAACGAGGAGGAAGACTCCCGTCACTGGGGCGGGTAACGGTCGTAGCTGGTGGAGGAGATCTTCTCACTGGTGCGTGGCGCCGCCAGTGTCTGTTAGATGAATGGTCCCGTGAAGCACTCGACGCTGAGCGGGAAGCCCGAACTCCTGACCTACGACGGTGTCGCGTGCGATGAGCGGCACTCCGCCGAGAGGAGCGTGAACGGGAACGGGGGCGGCGATGCGGGGACCGGGAACGTCTGAAATGGCGCGAAGCTGAACGCAAAGCAGAGTCATGCCTGTACTGTGTCCGCGAATGTCGGCTGGATTCCGACCGGTAGTAATCGGTCCTCGGGCGAGTAGACCTGTCGCTCGAGCGTGAACGAAGTCTAACAGCTGAGGTTCGCTCGGACTGAAGACGGGGAGTAACTCGCACCGCAGCAGAGCGGAGGCGACTACTTCGTACCCGAGAGCATGAGCGCGTCCGGCGAGAAGACTTGTCGGAACTTGACGCCCGGACGGAAGGAGCTGGGCGGGGCGCTGGCGTTCCACGCTGGTCCCTAGCGGAGAACAGGGTAGCGGAAGCAGCAGGACGAATCTGTGGCGAGAGCTTGTCAGCTACCTGGAGATCCGTATTAGTCAGGCCCGCAACCAGAGCGGGTGTAGGAGCCTGTATCAGTTCCTTATCAGTTGCCTGCAGAGGCGTTGCTACCGGGTAGAGACCACTCAACTGGACTGTGGTGGCTACCGGAGTCTTGTTTAGAGGCCTAGCCCGAGGCGCTCTAGGATCCTTGACCGTACAGAGACCACTCGACTGGACTGTGGTGGCTGCCGGTACTAGAGCACGTGCACGCGACCGAAGCCGCTGGTTCGTCTGCTCAGACACTCGGTCAGGGCCACTCGACTGGACTGTGGCGCGTACCGGTGTGGGATCGTTCTTCCGTGCTTGCGTAGGTTTCTTGCGGCCGTAGAAACTCCACAGCTGGGTCCATTGTTCCTCCAGCCATGGGGCGCAGACCGAGCACGGACGCGTGGAGGTACAACCGGAACAGGGCAGGCAAACCAGATGTTCGTCACTCGGCCACTGGAATTGCCCACATCGAGTGCATGTTCGGACTTGCCAACTGCAAAACATAATGTACAATGAAATGCGAGCGAGCGTGCCCCCGTGGGCCCGCACCGAATCCGCGTGAACGAACGAAGCGTACCGTGTAAGCCTACGCCCGGCGCTCCACCACTACCCTTGAGCGCCTGACGTAGGCCAAGGCAGAGATATTACCTTGCCATCCGAAGAAGTGAGGCACCAACCCGGTCGAAGACCCACCAGAAAGGCTAGCACGCAGACACGGCCCGGCGTCGGACGGCGACCACGTAACGCTGATGCCGGGCGAAGCCACTGGCGTCAGTGAAGGCGTCGAAACGAAGTCTCCGCAACAGCAGGCACTCAGAGCAGGCTGAAGAGCGAAGAAGAAGCTTGGCACACACGAGTAGCACGCACTAGGGCCCGAGCGGCACTAGGCGTGAGTACAGTTCAACCTGGCGTCGCCGCGCCCGGTAGGATAAGATGGCGCCGACGGGTGAAATTCACAAGTAACGTTCTGTTCACTAGGAACAAGTTCCTAAGTCCGAAGACCGACGGAAACCTCAAGCCCGGTTTCCCACCTTGAACAAGCTTCCTTCTGTCTAGACTTTCCTAACGAAGATAGAGTCCTAACGAACAGAGCGAGTCCCGTACACAACCTTCTGAGACTAGCAAAGAAAACTGACTGGCGTATGAGTGGTGTGGCGCATGCGTGGTTGAACCGGAAGGGAGGCTACCCGGGTTTCCGTCTAGGCTATGGCGCCCCTCACCTGCCATCATGACCATACTCGTACACAACAATTTTGGGCTAAAATTAGACTAGCTAAGAAACCATTTCCTTTAAGTAATACCATCGGTAATGTGTTTTGAGAAAACAAATGGCCGTCTGGCTGAATGAGTTAAATGGGCAAAGGTAAGGGTGGGGTGATTATGTGGTTATGTGTGCATTCATGTGTGTTACACCTGTGTATAGCTCTACAAATAAATCAGAGCATTAAATAGGCGCTTTACCCAATTGAATATCGGCTCAAAGCGCCGCCGCGAACTGAACCCAACAAGCACGCTCACGTGAATCACGCGCATTCACTCACACACTGTACATAAACACAGAACATTCGCGTGGTGCTAAGGGCAAGCTCAAGCAAGCTACTCAAGTTTTGGAAATTCAAATCGTTTTATGCTTGAAATTTGATAAGTGGGCTGCAATTGATACCAAAGTCGTGGGGGAGGAAGAACCGGAGTACCCGGAGAAAGAACCCCCGGCGGTCCGCCCGAATTGATAGTGACACTTACTAGAGGAGAAAAGTCCCGACGCCGGAACCCGGTATCGAACCTCGCACCTTTTGCATTGGTGGCAGGCGCATTAACCACTACGCCACGGACCGCCCCAAATATAGTGAATGGTAGACTAGTGCAGTATAAATGTGTCTTGATCTGCGACTTTAGACCTTACTGCCGTTTGCTGTGGGATCCAGAATGACAGAACACCACACATAAACATAAATTTGTGCAGTTTGCAACCCCATCTGTGCTACAGTGTATTAATGTTTTTTGTTTGTTACATTTTTCATGATGTTGGGTACAGTTAAACTGTGGTTTTCCCTGTTGACTGTGTCCCAACACTTTTGTGGCTTTTGTTCTGACATACAAAATCAAGCTTTCTTTCATCTTATGCAGGCAAGCTATGCATGGCAAAATGCCTCAACAGACAAATTTGATCCTGATTTTGTGGAAAGACGGCGAGCTGCATTAGAGGTAAAACAAACTGCATCTTCACTTGCATGACTAAAGAATGCTAGTTAACCCCTATCATACTGAGGCTAAAAGCTTCAAATATGTACACTGCCATACGCAAGCTACTTTATAGTACTTACAGATAAGGATATAGACCAGTGGCTTTTAGTTCAAGGGTGGGGCCAGAATAGCTTGGCGCCTAGAGGCGCCAAGCTATTTTGGCCCCACCGTTGAACTATTTGAGTCCAACTTATTTCACACACTGGTGTATTCCGAATGATAAGGGTTAAGCCAATGCACTCCCAATATGGTGTTGGATGTTCTTTTTCATCATATATGTAGAATTGTGTGCTGCTCTCTGACGTTGGACCTTTCTGTTTGTGAGTAAAGGCCAAAGTCACAGACGAGCATACACATGTATTCTTTAAGTTGTATTGTTATGCATTGTGCAGCTTGTACACTGTGCATTACCTCATTCAGCCCCGACACACCACAGCAAGACATGGATTCAGCATGATAGTTCAAGGGTGGTGCCAGAATAGCTTGGCGCCCATAGGCGCCAAGCTATTCTGGCGCCACCCTTGAACTATCATACTCGATCTGTCTCAGAATTGTAATACAGTCCTTAATACGGCAACTTCAAAATTTGGGGATTTCGGTCCTGGAGTCGAATGTGTTAAAGCAGTGTTTTTGTTCGCTGAAAATATATGAAGTTGATTTGCGTGTTGGAATCATCAGAATGATTTTTACAAATTCTTTTCCCAGAGTCAAGCAAATCAGTGAGTTCCCAAATTCTTTTCCAGCTTTTTATTTGTAAAGAATGAAATTAAATAATTAGTATTGTAATTAAATGCTATTCTAATTATTAATTTTGTTTCATTTCAGATATTTTTGCTACGTTGTGCTGCGCACCCCAAACTGTGCCTGGACAGGATTTTCAGTGGATTTCTCAAGGAGGAAAATGGATGGAAGGAGTCAGTTTATGCAACAGATTTTCAGAGCAAGGTAATGCAAGGCTTCATTGTCACAAGCGTGTTCGGTAGATAGCTTTACCACTACTTTAATCCACTTGCAGTGTGACATGCAGCCACGTGTACATTAAACACTCCAGGGGTCAGCAGCTACATGGGTGAGCTTAGTCATGCTCCAGCCACTAAGCAAGGTGCTCCGCTGTAGCTTAGTGGCTGGACTAAGCTCACTCATGCAACTGGCCCGTGATGGAACAGATGTTATGGATAACTCTTCTTTGTGCTTTTATACCATATTTTTTTCACTGATGATAAACATTGTTAATGCTAAGTGTACCAGTTGCAGGAGATTGATTGACCATAATATTTCAAGGGGGTAGTGCCAGCTTAGCTTGGCGCAATGCGCCAAGCTAATCTGGCACTACCCTTGCGTTATCGTGGTAGATCCATCTCCTGCTGTAGTGTGTGATGGTCAAATGGGGCAACCACTTTACAGTGCAAGCAGCCACTAGCACTGTTTATAACTGCAGTTGCTGCATGCAAATCGGGGTTAACTGCATTAATACATTTTAGAATGAACGTTTATGTGATAGGCGGAATCCAGACTGAGATCGCTGAATGCTGCGTTCCGTCTGAAGAAGCCTGACCAGCGATTTGAAGAGCTGAAGAACTACAGCAATGAACTGCAGAACAACATCGCCAACATCCTTAAAATACGCATGGTTAGTTGGACAGTTCTGTAACGTGCACAGAAAAAACATGCCAACATCCTTAAAATACGCATGGTTAGTTGGACAGTTCTGTAACGTGCATAGAAAAAACATGCCAACATCCTTAAAATACGCATGGTTAGTTGGACAGTTCTGTAACGTGCACAGAAAAAACATGCCAAGTAATAGTCCATTTAACCCGTAAAGCCCAAACACGATACAACAGGATAGGGATCCATCCTGATAGTTTAAGGGTGATGTCAGAATAGCTTGACGTCTCTAGGCGTCAATCTATTTTGACACCACCCTTGAACTATCGTGGTTGAGGTGCGTCCAGAACTGTGACATAGATCCCAGATGTTGTCTCCAAAATTTGATAGTTTCATCACCAGGACATGCTGAGTTAACTGATAGGAAAACGTCTGCACAGTCCATCTGCAAGAGGCATTGATCCTCATGAGCCCCCACTATTGCACAGACAGCTCTCTGGCTCTCAAGTGGATTATAATTATCCCGTGTGCAAATGTACTTGCGAGAATGCCATTCTTAGCTGACCTGTGCACAACCGTGTGACATCGTCTCACAGGCCATTGGCTTATTGGGTTTGTTTCCTCAAAACACATTACCGATGACATTACTGTTAGGAATACTGATCTAGCTAGCCTAATTTTAGCCAAAATTGTTGTGTGCCTACATGGCAGGGGAGGCAACAAGGGGCGCTATAAGCTAGGCAGTACCTTGGGTAGCCTCCCTTCCATCCTTCCATCCTCATCTGGGCACGCGCCCACCAGAATCGCCATTGTGTTTCTTAGGTTAGTGAAAGGTTGTGTGCATACTCTCTGCGTCTGGACTTCGTATAGTGTGACCAGTTTTGTGGCTTGTGACTTGAGCTCTTACATCGTGCTCTGTGCTCCCTCTCGGCTTATTCTTCGTTTGGGCTCCCTAGCGGCGGAGTTTCTGTGTTCAGTGGACTTGTACTGTTCCTGAGACTTGGTTTACTGACGAGCGACCGGCCGGCATGGGTGACTCTACTCCACGTTTAATCCCTACAGCGCTGCTGCGCCCGCCTCTCTGCCATGACTGTTTCGAAACTCGTATACGTGATCGCATTGGTGCGTGGCCTTGGGGAGCCATGCTCGCTCGCCGGTGACTGTTTATGTTTTGCAGTGGTCAAGTCCGCACCTGCACAAGATGTGGGGACTTCCGGTGGCCGAGTGACTCACACGATGTCTGCTTACCGTGCTTCGCCTGTGCCTCCACTCACCTGTGGGGTGCCTGCACCCCTGGGCGGGAGGAGCAGTGCTCGCAGCTTGGCGTTTCTTTCGGCGGGAACGACGACCCCAGCCTGAGAGCGGACACCTGCTGCCGCCCCGACCACTTCAGTGGAGGAGACACCTCAGACACTCACGAATCGGGACGCACACGCGTGGATCCGGAGCCTAGGGCTACAGCCGGAGGGTTCGTCAGCTCGCTGGGATTATGAGACACTGAGCCTGGCCAACATAGTACTCTGACAACAGTGTTCGTCAGCTCGCTGGGAAAACAGTACACCGAGCTTGGCCAACACCGGACGTCTACAGTGTTCGTCAGCTCGCTGAATACCACCGAGTCTGGCCAACAACGTCCGATGGACCGCCACGTGTCTGCGCCCGTGAGTCAATCCAAGCAAAGCGCAAGCCGTCTGTTACAGAGGTCAGTAAAATTGTTACTTACTAAGCTTGTAACTGCCCTCTCGGCACAGGTGCTTAGAGATGAGTCGGGCATTCAGCGGTGGGTCCACGAATGACTCAGTGGTCTGGCAAACAAACAAGAGGAGTGGGTTGTGCACATAAAACCCGGACTGTAATCACCTCTGGGACATCTCCTCAAAAGAAAAAATGAGAATGAATAAAAGAATCCGGCATCGCGGGGACGGAGCTCCCTTTGAGCTAGTTTTCGGCGATATAAAGTGCCAGACAGATGTCCGAGCGTCGCCCTCGTTCACGATCCTTGACAGGCCTCCACACTCACAGACTGTTACCAGGGACCGGGATGCCCCCCCACCCCGACACCCTAGGCCTTCCTTCACGGGGGGGTGCGGCTACCATCAGCCGTCATGCTCGCCGCCTCGCTCGCCACATGGATTCTTGCTGAGTTCGCCGTGGCGCAGGTCACGCCGTCGACAAACCCGTTCGACTGCCACATTTCGACACCATTCCCACTCTCGGCTACCACGCTCTCACCAACGCAGCCGTTCCCTGCGGCACCCCCGGTCGTCTCATCGCAGCGCAGTTTCGGCGCTGCCTTCTGCACAGGACACGCTATCGTCTCACTCCTTACGCCTCCGGTCTCAGGGATGAGACCCCTGCCCAGCGCGACGGTGACTCGACGGGACGCCTTAGCAATGCTTCCAGTGAAAGAGAAGAGACGATTTCCCACCACGCGCCAGTAAGTGGTGGAGGAAGATGCTCTCAGTCGGGCTCCGGAGGGCTCTGGTTCGGCGTTGCTTCGCAACGACATCTCCAAAGCTGCCAGGCGGAGGACCAGCACCACCGACCTCCTGAACATCGCCGTAGCCGCCTGCTGCGGCTACACACCCCACGCACAGTGCTCAAGCGACTTTGGCAGGCCCTGTTCCACCCGTGCCCCAAGCGACTTCTACTCCACGCCTGGAGTTGGTGCGGCAAGCCCTCGCCGCTAGAGGCTTCTTACTTACAGTGGGGGAAACTATCGCTACAGCCCGCAGACCAGGTGAGTTACGAAGAAAAGTGGCGAGTTCTGTGCGACTGATGTGACGAAGGGCGACTCTCTCCCACGGAGCTGACGGTTCCCAGCTGGCGGAGTTCTTCCTCTTCTCTTGATCTACCCTGGTTGCGGACGTGGCTCAACTCTAGCCGCTTCGAACCACTTCAGTTGGCACGGTCACCGGACGTGGCGGCCAGGGTCAGCAAGCTACATGCCTTTCTGCACGTCCATCATGTCCACAGTTCCGAACGGGCGGCTCTGGGCAACTGCTGTCCGACCCAGCTTTCCTAGCCAAGACCCGCTCTCCATTGGCTGCCCTGCAGATGGTCACGTGTTCCTGCGGCGGACCAAGCTGCTACGCAGGGGACGCACCCACCCTCCCTCTGTCCCCAGGTAGAAATGACATCTCGGCCCAGACGATATCCTCCTGGCTCCGATGGGTGATACACTCCGCGTACCAAGATCTCTCCCCTGATAAGCCAAACGAATGAACATCAGGGCGCACGAGGTCAGAGCCATGACCGCTAGTCTAGCGCTCGACCGCAGCTGCGCGGTCACAGATATCATGACGGCCGTGGAATGGCGAGCACAGTCGACGTTCGGGCTCTGATGGGTGATGATACACTCCGCCTACCAGGACCTCGTCCCTGATACAGCCAAATGCATGAACATCAGGGCACATGAGGTCAGAAGCCATCGCCACAAGCTCACATTTGACCGCAACCGCGCAGTCAAGACTTGATGGCGGCGGTGGGCTAGCGATCAGAGTCGACCCTCGCCCGATTCTACCTGAGGGACCTCTCCAGCCAGCACAAGAACATATCGCTGGTGGGAGAATTTATGGCAGCACAACACTCCCTCCCGGCACCGCAGGTGCCACAGGTATCTTAGCTAAAATTATCGGGAGGTTGTACCAGGGAGGGCGGGTCTCGATATTATCCAGGGGTTAGGGGCGTTCTAAGCGGCACCCACCTCCTCTTTGATATTCATCCTAACAGTAATGTCATCGGTAATGTGTTTTGAGGAAACGAATGAATATTTCTCTAAAATGTATTTTTTCGAAAAATACTTACCGATGACATTATTCGGATGACCCTTCTACCTGCCTCACTGCTGCTGGCTCGCTCAGAAACAGAATGGCGATTCCGGTGGGCGCGTTCCCGGATGAGGATGGAAGGGAGGCTACCCAGGGTACTGCCTGGCTTATAGCGCCCCTTGTTGCCTCCCCTGCCATGTAGGCACACAACAATTTTGGCTAAAATTAGGTTAGCTAGATCAGTATTCCTAACAGTAATGTCATCGGGAAGTATTTTTCGAAAAAATACATTTTAGAGAAAAATTCATTTTTCCCATTCTTTCTTTACAAGCATACATATGTGCTGCAATGAGCTGACATGAATGTGAATAGCGCTCTTTTAACCCTTTTAGCCCCAAGGTCCCATTTCTCAAATTTTGGAGGTGTTTCCTAATGACTATGTACCAGTTGCAGGAAATGGATTGACCATGATAATTCAAGGGTAGTGCCAGATTAGCTTGGTGCCTTCAGGCACCAAGCTAATCAGGCACTACACTTGAATTATCATGGTCAATCCATCTCCTGCTGTAGGGATTCGGGGCTAAATGGGTTAATTTATGACTCCCAAGTATCATGATACCTTGACTCTGACCTTTATATTTACTTTTTACAGAGGCTTAGCGACAAGCTGTATGGGATTCACAAGGTCCACGCTAACTATACCCGAGTTTTCCATGAGTGGAGCTTGATTGAGAAAGACATTGCTCAACCCCTTCAGAGTGCCGGCCACTACATGGATGTGTAAGTTCTTGTGTATCATTTGGAAAAAAAAGAAGTACAGTAGAACTTTTTTTTTTGGTGTTCGCTTGATTTTTGCGACCACTCATCATGAATGGCTGCGTTTTCTTTCCATATTGTTTACTGTATAAAAGTCAGAGATTTTCCAAACATTGTCAAGGCTCAGAGCATGGTCATCAATACTTCAAGTTCCACACAAGGTGTCGGTACCTTAGGCATGGAAAATTTACCAGAAGTGAAGAGGTTGCTGTGGTTCCTGTTGAGCAGGCAAGGACTAACCTTGCAGCTGTTGGTAATGCTAGGCTCTGAAAAGGAGAAGGGAGTTGATTTGAGGTGACATCTGCCAACTGGTATAAAACCTCCTGCAAGCAGCCACTTATCCTTTGCAGCCAGTTCTGTGTGGCAAGATGGGTGCCAGCAAACCTCCTGCAAGCAGCCACTTATCCTTTGCAGCCAGTTCTGTGTGGCAAGATGGGTGCCAGCCACATTACAGTCTATTAAAACAGCCTAAACTGCAGAGAAAATGTCAGCATGATCCAGCTGCAAGAGGCATAGATTCTCATGAGCCCTCGCAATTGCGGGGACTCATGAGGATCTATGCCTCTTGCTGACATCATTTTGATTCATGTTCCTTTGATGGCTGAGGCTCTTTGGTATGGAATTAAGAAAGATTTCAGAAAGACAATATGCGTCAACCGGCACTGAAGGTGGCATTTTGCACTTTTCACGGCTCATAGCAAGTTCTGCCCATGTTTTGATAGATTTTCCTCTGCTGTTTTTAGTTATGCTTCATCTGTGGATGCTGCTTTGGAAGAGGAGGAACAGTACGCAGATCAGCTGAAGGAGTATTATGCTTTTGGAGACTCTCTACGGTGAGATTTTCACTTTGTAAACCAGCATTGAAACACGATAATGAGATATGGATCAACCGTAACAGTTCAAAAGCAGTTCCAGAATAACCGAGTGCCTGTAGGTATCCCAGTGATTCTAGCAATCTTGTTTTGTTTTCTATGTGCAAGGGTGGAAGTTGATTGAAGGGAATCAGCAATTTCTGAAATTATAAGTCTCCTTTTTCGAGAATTCCTAAAATTTTAAAATTTGGAAAGGACATTTTTAGGTTATATTATTCTTCAGATATGGTTTCTCTTCTCCGAGACAAGAAATTTGAACAAAAATGTTCAGATTTTTCAAACACTGTTCAAATTTTTATAGCCCTCAAACCCCTAAGCCCATAGTATGTGCTGGTCTGTAATGACACACAATTATTTATTATCACCTTGAGTTCGTTCTGGGGATATGGAGCTTTAGAATAACTTTATGTTTTTTTTCTTCTGATTTCAGGGCTGTGTGTCGGAGATATGAATGCGCTCAGTATGATCTGGAGAGAGCTGAAGACACGCTGTCATCTAAAGCTGCTCAGAGGGACATTCTGGTATGTTTTTATTTTCTTCCTTTAAGTTTAACACCTTTGTGCATGCAGCCACTGGTACTGTAAACAATACCAGTGGCTGCATGCATAAGGGGGTTAATCATTTGCTATCACAGTGTGTGGTGTGGAAATTTGGGGATTGTTGGGTGCGTACCTATAAAGGATGTTTGTCAGCATTGCTTCATGTTATCTATTCTTTGACATTCAGAGTTCAGGGGTTGCACGTATGCTCTTTTTTTACTCACAAACCAGATAGGTGAGGCTAGCGCTGGCAGAATTGTATAACAAACCAAGGGGAATTACTCAGCGCTGGACAGAACATATCTCAGTATAACTCGAGGCAAATTTGTATCGTTACATTGTTGTGTAATGTTCTGTGCATCTACTGTGGGAATTCAGGGTATTTACCCGACCACATATAGTAATGCACCTTCGTGTTTGTGTATGTATGTTTCTCCTGCCTACTTCCTAAGTTCCGGAGAAAGACATGGGTTATATAAGAGACCTGATGCATCCTTTTTAGGGATGTAGATGATCGTCTTGTTCTATACCTGCGTATTTCTCTGTGGGCTGGCGAATGGGTGCCTGATAGGCGGGGGGCAGGGGATCTAATTGTTCTGTCCAGCGCTGAGTAATTCCCCTTGGTTTGTTATATGCTCTTTTTTTGTATGCAAAAATATTGAGATTAGGAAAGTATGCATGCGCTGTGTGCAAATCATACTCGTGCGCATCTCTAAATGTGTCTGTCACTTTGCCTGGTTTGTTTTTGTATGAAATCTTGCTTGAGACAGATGCAGCTACATTTTCAGCTCAAGTTGACATTATGAGGAAAATATTAACATTTTGTGGTTGGTTGCATCAACATTAGTCATAGCTAATAATGAAAAGATTAAATTAATTTTTCTCTAAAAGGTATTTTTTCGAAAAATGCTTTCCGATGACATGACTATGTGGAAGTGTCTACTACTTACTCAATTTTAGCCTAAGAACCTGTTGTGGTACAACACAACCCGGGAGGCACTTGGGGAACCCCCAGAGGGGCCGAGAGTTGTCTCCCATTCCTGCCCATCCGGTTCCGAGTCACGAAGTGACCAAGCAGTCGGAATACTTAGCGCACCAGCGGCAAGCAGGGCAGGTGGGAGGGTCCTCCGAGTCATGTCATCGGTAGGTATTTTTCGAAAAAATACCTTTTAGAGAAAAATGAATTTATTTCCTCAAAAACATTACCGATGACATGACTATGTGGAAGAATTGCGAGAAGGAGGAGGGTGCCGCACCCCAAAACACCCCCGCAGAGGGGCCAAGTCAGAGCTATCCTTCCTACCGCAAACTCCCGACAATTTTAGCTAAGTGCGTACCTACAGCGTCTGTGGCGCCGGGAGGGATTGTTGCGCTGCGGCGATGTCCCCCACCAGTGCGAGGTTGTCTCGCTGGACTGCCAGATCCCGCAGGTAGAAGCGGACGAAGGTCGATTCTACCCGCCAGCCTACAGCTGCTACTATGTCTTTGACAGCGCAGTTCCGGTCGAATGCGACGCTCGTGGACATGACTCGTACCTCGTGTGCGCGTATCATAAGTCTCTTTGCTCCCTGCGGGGAGAGGTCCTGGTATGCAGACCGTATGACCCAGCATAGCCAGGAAGGTATCCTCTGGGCTGTTATGTCAGTTCTGCCTGGGTTTAATGACAGAAAGAGGCGCGAGCGTCCTCTCCGGACGGCTTTGGATCGGCGTAGGTAAACGCGTAGGGCGCGCACAGGATCTTGTTGCCTGGCCTCCCGGGGGAAAGTTCGCATCTCACAGCGGCCGTAAGGTGATCACCTGTGGCACGGTCAGAGGAGACCTAGTCTTGGCAAAGAAGGCAGGGTCCGTGAGGAGCTGCACGGAGCCATCTGCTCTAAACTGCAGGCAGGCAGGGCGTACTGACAGCGCGTGTAGCTCGCTTACTCGGGCTGCCGTGGCAAGGGCCAACAGGAAGCATGTCTTACGAGTCACATCCTCGAAGCGGGCCAAGGGCAGTGGTTCGAATCTGGCAGAGTTAAGCCACATCAGTACCAGGGAAGGTCCCAGTGAGGGATGAGCGAGCGGGGAACTGGACGCTGCAGGCCGAAGTGAGACATAAGGTCGGCGAGGTCTTTGCAGTCGCCGGGCGGCCGAGGTGCCGGTAGGTGTCGGCAACCATGGACAGGTACCCCCTGATGGTGATAGGGGCCAACCCTTGGTCTCCGAAGAGCCAGAGGAAGAAGTCCGTGAGCTGGGGATTCGTCAGTTCGATGGGGGAGAGGCGCTTGTCATTACACCAGGAGCACAGTACTCGCCATTTTCCCTCGTAGATGTGCCTGGTCGAGGGTCTGCAGGCTGAAGCGATCGCTGCCACTGGTGCACTCGAGAAGCCTCTAGCGGTGAGGGCTTGCCGCACAATCTCCAGACGTGAAGGCGGAGATGCTCCGGGCACGGGTGGAACAGCAGCTGGCGGGGTTACTTGAGCATCGTGCTCGGCGTGGGTAGCAGCAGGGGAAGGGGGGGGGGGGGGGACCCGTGGCGAGGCTGAGGGGGGGGGGGGGACCTGTGGCGAGGCTGAGGAGGTTGGTGGTCCAAGACCGGTTCCAGGAGAATGGGGTGACCAGCAAGATGACTGCATTGCATCCTCGAAGCTTGAGGAGGACTTTGGGAACGAGGACCGTCAGGGGGGAAGGGGGGGGGGGGTACACATACGCGAAGAAACCATCCCACGGGATGGAGAGCACGTCAACTGCTCAGGCCAGGGGGTCTGGGATCGGGGAGACGAAGAGGGGAAGCTGGCGATTCCACCTCGTGGCAAACAGGTCGATCATAGGCGTCTCCCAGAGAGCGCAGATCATTTGAAAGATGTCCTGGTGTAGCGTCCACTCCGTGTGTAGCAACTGGCCATGCCAGGAGAGAGAGTCGGCCAAGATGTTCAGGTGGCCGGTAATGTGTCAAGCTCGGAGGGAAATGCTGCGGTCCTCGCACCAGCGCTTTAGACGTTAGAGGTTAGAGGAGCATGCACAGGTCGGGCGAGCGCATCCCGCCCTGCTTCTGTATGTAGGCAACCACTGTTGCGTTGTCGGAGAGGACGAGCAGCTCCTGGTGACTGAGGTGCACCTCCCACGCGATGAGGGCTTGCCATACCACTTGCAGCTCCAACCAGTTGATGTGTCTGTCCGCCAGCTCTGGAGGCTAGAGGCCGGACGTCATGAGGAACCGCGGTAGCGAGTGGGCCCCCCCCCCACCCGGAGAGACTTGCATCGACACACAGGGAGAGCTGAGGGGGCGAGAGGTCAGGGGGACCCCCGAAGCGAGCCACGATGTGTCCATGCAACTCCGCAGATGGGGGCAAAACATCTGAGTCACGGGCACCAGGGCGGCTAAATTGCCGGAGGACGGATGCCAGTGAAGCAGAAGGTGCAGCTGTAGCGGCCGGGAGTAGAGACGACCGAGGGGGAGGAGATCCGCTGTCGCATTCATCATGCCAAGTAGCTGAAACCAGACTGTGGCGGGGGCTGCATCCTGCTGGGCTAAGTGGCCGGCTAGGGTGGCTTACTTCAGAATCCGGGGCTCCGGCAAACGCACCCTGTTGAGGTCGGTGGCAAACTCCATGCCGAGGTGGACAAAGCGGCGTGAGGGCGTGAGGTCCGACTTGCCTGCGTTGACCTGGAAACGCAAGCGCGACAGCAACCATATCAGCATCCCTGTCCGCTGCCAGGTTGGCCTCCGATCGGTTGCGTAGGAGGAGGTCGTCGAGGTAGTTCGACGTCAGACTGGAAGATGACTGTCGAGCCTTGGCCACAACGGCGTCCATGATGTGGGTGAAAACCCAGGGACTGAGGTTGAGACCGAACGGGAGGACCCGAAACAGGTAGATCACACCGTCGCAGGCGAAGCGGAGGTACCTCCCAGAGGAGGGGTGCATGGGGACATGAAGATAAGCGTCGGACAGGTCCAGACTGACTGCGAAGTCCATGGGCTGTACAGTCTCCATGCAGAAGGACGGGGCCATGAAAAACGCGTTCAGCGCCGAGAGATCGATGACCGGTCGCCGCTTGCGGCCCAGCTTGGGCAACACGAAGAGGCGGCTGTAGAAGGCTGGGGAGTCAGGGTGCAACACGACCTCTGTGGTGGCTTCTGCAAAAGAGCGGTGACTTCTGAGCGCTGGCCTTGAGCTTGTCGGACCGGACCTCGGTCCACAACAGGGAGCCTCGAAGCGGAGGTGGCGAGCAAAAGTGATCCGAAGGCCCTCGGTAACAGTCTCCAGGATCCAGGGGTCGTCTGGGAACAGCGAGCGCCACTCCTCGCTGCAGAGGGCAAGCCTCCCACCAACTGGAGACCCTCGCACAGTCGGCGGGGGTAGAAGAGGGGAGAAGTCAGGTGGAGGCGGAAGCCGAGGAGGGTCTGGAGGACCGCAGGGCGCGACCCAGTGCCTTGTGGGCTGCCTGAAAGCGAGGGGGAGCTGTCCTGTGAGGCCATCGGTCCGAGTTCGCATCCTTCACTGTCTGCCAGGACTCACCGAAGAGGAGGGGGCCACCAAGGGGAGCATGCCGCAGCTGAGTCCTCAGATCGAGGGGCATTCTGCGGCAGGCCAGCAGCACGGCATCCCGACGCATCAGGTCACAATTGGAGGTGGCCGCCATGGCGTTGACTGAAGAGTGATACGCCGCCCAGTTGGCCACTTCCACGAGAGCGAGGAGGTCACCTAGGAGGGGCATCAAGGAGGGGTGCCAGGCGTCTTCGATGCGGTGGATGAAGGCTTGGGTAAGCAGCTCCAGGAACCCCAAGCAAACCAAGGTGTTACGGATGAGCGAGGCAGTTTGGTCCAAGCCACGGGGGAGGGCGCGCTTCAACAGGGCGGCGCCGCCAGCCTGAACCAAGGCCGGAGGATCCAAGGCAGGAAGAGGGCAGGTGAGAGGCCAGCTGGCCACCTACGGTCCGAGAAGAAGTTAGAGTCCCGGGGACCCGCCTATAGTAAGCGGAGAAGGCATCCCGCAGGTCGCGAAAGCCGGGGGGTTGAGGAAGTGACTTGAATCTTTTCACCTGCTGTCCAGCATCGATGAACGCGGAGACCTTCCTCTTGAGCAGGGGGGACGGAGCACAGCAGCGATGAGGCGAGCTGCTTCGTCCAGGGTGAGGACGGTGTCCGCATGCGAGGAAGAGGCAAGCTTGGGGGAGACAGACGTCCGAAGAGGGAGAGCAGGGAGAAGGGGATCGGCTAAGTCCGCCCAGCAGGGCGGAGACGGAGTCATCCTTGGCCAGAAGGTTAAAGGCCTCATCGTCATCGGGGTGGGGGGGGGGGGGAGAATCGGCGGAGAAGATGGGGGCTAGCAGGGCTTCCGTTTTAGTGCGACTGTGAGTCTATGACGCATTAAAACTCAAAATCACGTACTAAAAATGTAACTAAGGGGTAGTCAGGTACACTAAAATTCAGTGCATCTGCGTCCGAGACGCATTATCCTTGCGCCACTGTGCGTACCATAACAGAGGTCGGTGACAGTTGTTCTATTTTTAGTGATGAGTTGGTTCGTTTAGCTGCTCGCTCAGTCGCGGCTGCATTTAGAATCGACCCGACTCCGGGCGAGTGTAACTGGGCGGGCAATCTGTTAGTTTATGTGTGGTGTCAGCATGTTATTAAAGTGCGCGCTACATGTTGAATGCATTACTTGCTGTGACGTCACCATAATACTATTATGGGATAAGGCATCATCATGCGTTTCACTTTCGATCTTGAACGAAGTTGTAAATGGCGGAGAAAAAGCAAAGGAAGCTGGAATGCTTCGAATTCTTCAATCCAGCACCGTCTGATCTTGATAATCGCTAAGAAGAAAGTTGCACTTCGACACCGCCATCTCCATCGACAAGCGACAGTACCAGATATGATACACCTGGGCCGTGTGTGGCACCGCCACTGCAACACAGTTTTCAGAGTTCGTGGCTGCGCTGCGTGTATTTCCATGGCTAAAGCATGACGGCACATGAATGGCATGCGCAATGTGCACTGAGGCAAACTCCAAAAGCAAGTCCAGAAATTTTAACAGAAATAAGTTTGTCAGGTTTTTTTAAAATCGTGGTTGATCCATCTTCTGGTACACAGTTATTAGGCAAAAATTAGAGAAACACGTCTTTCTGAGTGGTTAAATGGGTTGAAATAAACTTTTATGTACATCAGTTCACACACACACACACACACACACACACACACACACACACACACACACACACACACACACACACACACACACACACACACACAGAGTGACAGAGAGAGAGTTTAGACAGGTCACACTTTGGTTGTCAATCTACCGCATTCAGCAGAAAACGCTATATTCTCCGTTACAATACATTATCAAACGATCATACAAATAAATAAATAAATATATGTTTTTCTGTGTGTGAGAGAGAGAGCGCGGGAGACAGGATTTTGCACGATAGCTCACCAGTTAAAGAATCAGTATCATGGAAAGGACACACACACTGTCACAACACATTTAGAGGATAATAATAATAATACCGTTATTATATAGGCGCTTTTTCTCAATTTTTGGTCAAATTGACTCAAAGCGCCGCGAACTGAAACCCAACACGCACACTCACGTAACAGACACAGATTTATGCCATTTAAGACAAACACAGTACAAGACAGACGAAGGGCCAGTTCAGCTACTGAAGTTACACAGATTTTTGATCGCTTGTATTTGAAATTTGTAAAGTGGCCTGAGACCGGTACCAAAGTGTGGGGGTGTGGTGGGGGGTGGAAGAACCGGAGTACCCGGAGAAAGAACCCCCGACGGTCTGCCCGAATTAACGGTGACACTTACCAGAGGAGAAAAGTCCAATGCCGGGACCCGTTTTTGAACCTCGCACCTTTGGCATTGGTGGTAGGCGCCTTAACCACTGCGCCACAGACCGCCCCAGAGGAGAGAGCGAAATGAGTTAATTTATTTTAAGGAACATACAGATGATGCAGTTTTTCTTAAATAAATCTGCGGACCCTCTATAATGCTCAGATGGGGGTCTGTGTACCCTCTAAAATTTATACCTGGGGGTCTACAGACCCTTTAAACTGTTGGGAAAATGGAAGCCCTGGGCTAGCGGAGATGACGGCCAAGTCATGCCGGGCGGAGGGAAAACGGTGAAGTTCGGGGGGCTCTGACGGCTCTGACGGGGTGGCGTCCGCGGCGAGACACGAGGAGAAATCCGGTCGGCGTGGGAAGGACGTCCGGAGCAAGGGGAGCAACTGCGAGGGCGGGAACGGGGCCGGCGATCCCGACAGGGGGGGTGGGGAGCTCCTACTAGAGTGTCGCTGAGGCGAGGGCGAGGGGCAGCGCGTTGGGCGTGGGGGGGAGTGACGAGACGAGCGGGAGGCTGGTCAAGGAAACGACGTCCAAGATTGGGCCGAGCACGACGAGGCCAAGGAGTGGTGGGGGCTGCGCTCGCCAG
Source organism: Semisulcospira habei (assembly GCA_036245525.1). NCBI lineage: Eukaryota > Metazoa > Mollusca > Gastropoda > Semisulcospiridae > Semisulcospira > Semisulcospira habei. Next base: position 277,141,357 of record BTPG01000001.1, read on the forward strand.
GGCAGCGCGCAACGTGGTCCTTCCTGCGCTCGACGACGGGTGAGCGCGAACGTCTGGAGCAGCTGGAGAAGCGGGAGGGCTCCGAACTGCCCGAAGTCCTCGGACGCGTGGACACTGGTCCCTGCGAGCCGGACTCAGTAAGGTGGGCTCTCTGCCGGTTAAACGACTCCCCGTAATAGTCAGCGAGCTTTCCGATTAGACCTCGCGCTGGGACCATACGGCGTTGAGGCGCGTCCCCTGGATGGTGGATAGGGGGTCCCTCGTGAGAGGGGTGCACTGAATGAAATAAGGTGCCGTGAACCAACATGGTCTAAGGGAAGGTGACCCCGACAGAAAACCCCTGGTCCTCCTAGTAAGGAAATAGCTACAAAAACGCCGACGAAAAGACTAACAGTAATTCCTTTCCTGGAGGAGGAAGGTTCTTCTACTAGAAGACTTATGATGTCCTGTGGTGAAAGCCGGAAGTCTTCGGAAGCCACAGGACCGAGCCGCCTCTCTCTATCCAGGGATACAACCATGGGCACATGGAACGTCAAGACCATGTACCAGAGCGGCAAGGCCGCCCAGATAGCAGCGGAAATGCAAAAGTACAACCTTTCCCTGCTAGGCATCAGTGAAGCCAGATGGACGCAGTCTGGCCAGAAAAGGCTGTTAAGTGGGGAGATGATTCTGTATTCAGGTCATGAAGAGGAGAATGCCCCCCATACAGAAGGAGTAGCACTCATGCTGTCACCAGTGGCACAGAGAGCGCTGATGGGCTGGGAACCTCTTGGGCCAAGAATTATAACAGCAGCCTTTAGAACCAAGAAAAAGCTCAAGCTGAACGTCATCCAGTGTTATGCGCCCACCAATGACAGTGACGAGGAAGAGAAACAAGAGTTCTACGACCAACTCCAGAGTGCCGTGGACAAATGTGTGGAGCGAGACATCACCATCGTCATGGGCGATTTTAATGCCAAAATAGGGGAGGACAACACCGGATACGAAGAGGTGATGGGGAGACAGAGACTAGGCTCGGAGATGAGTGAGAACGGGGAGAGGTTTGTAGACTTTTGTGCTCTAAACCGACTTGTCATTGGAGGCAGCATCTTCCCACACAGAAGAATACACAAAGCAACTTGGGTCTCACCTGACCATACAACAGAGAACCAAATAGACCATATCTGCATTAGCAAGAAATTTAGAAGATCCCTTCAAGATGTTCGAGTGAGGAGGGGAGCAGATGTCGCCTCAGACCACCATCTGTTTACCTTAAGAATGAAGCTCAAGCTAAAGAAAAGCCGCACAGAGACAACCAGAAGACAGCGCTATAATGTAGGCCTCCTGAGAGAAACTGGAGTTAGAGAAGAGTTCAAACTGGTGCTGTCCAACCGGTTTCAAGCGCTACAGGAGCTAGTAAATGAAGAGGAGGCGGTCACCACAGAGCAGCAGTGGAAGGCAGTTAGAGAGGCGCTGAACTCAACCTGCAAAGACACTGTAGGGTTCAGGAAACACCACCACAAGGACTGGCTGTCGGCACAGACCTTGAAGAAGATAGAAGCGAGGAAGCAGAAGAAAGCAGCGGTCAACAACAGTCGCACGAGAGCAGCCAAAGTAAGGGCACAGGGGGAATACTCGGAAGCCAACCGCAAGGTGAAGAGGAGTATCAGGGCAGACAAGAGGGCCTACACAGACAGACTGGCAGCAGAGGCAGAAAAGGCAGCAGGCAGCGGCAACATGAAACAGCTCTACGACATTACCAGAAGATTGTCGGGTAAGTATGGCCATACAGAAAGACCAGTAAAAGACAAAGAAGGCAAGCCTATTGCAGACAGAGCAGACCAACTCGACAGATGGGCCGAGTATTTTGAAGAGTTGCTGAACAGACCTAGCCCACCCGACCCCCCCCCCCGACATCCAGCCGGCAGAGACCGACCTACCCATCAGCTGTGACAGACCCAGCCGGGAAGAGATCAGAAAAGCAGTGGCATTTTTGAAGAATGGCAAAGCAGCAGGGCCAGATGGCATCCCAGCAGAGTCTCTGAAAGCAGACCTAGAGACAACAGTTGAGATGCTGTACCCACTGTTTGGAAAGATCTGGGAAGAGGAGGTGATGCCAGCTGACTGGAAGGAGGGGTACCTAATCAAGCTTCCCAAGAAAGGCGACCTCAGCAAGTGTTCCAACTACAGAGGAATCACCTTGCTGTCAGTACCAGGAAAGGTCTTCAACAGGATCATCCTAGAGAGAATGAAGAGCTCCGTTCACCCCCAGCTGAGAGACCAGCAAGCAGGATTCAGGAAGAACCGATCATGTACAGACCAGATCGCCACTCTCCGCATCATCGTGGAACAGTCTCTGGAGTGGAGCTCCCCGCTGTACGTCAACTTTGTGGATTATGAGAAAGCATTTGACAGCGTGGACCGAGAGACTCTGTGGAAACTCCTACGACACTACGGTGTACCCACAAAGCTCGTCCGCCTGATCAAGAGCAGCTATGATGGCATGACATGTCGTGTGATCCACGAAGGGCAGTTCACCAGAGAGCTCCAGGTCAGAACTGGTGTCAGGCAGGGGTGTCTGCTGTCTCCGTTCCTCTTCCTACTGGCCATAGACTGGGTCATGAAGATGACCACAGAGCACAGACGAAGTGGAATACAGTGGACACTGTGGACACAGCTTGACGACCTCGATTTTGCAGACGACTTGGCATTACTGTCCCACACTCATCAACAAATGCAGGACAAGACCACAAGGCTTGCTGACATCTCGTCCCAAGTGGGCCTCACCATTCACAAACAGAAAACAAAGACAATGAGGCTGAACGCAACCAGGGAAGAACCAGTCTTGCTTGCTGGCACCCCGTTGGAGGAGGTGGAGTCCTTCACCTATCTCGGGAGCATCATAGACAAAAAAGGCGGCACTGATGCAGATGTCAGAGCACGAATCGGTAAAGCCAGAGCAGCCTTTCTCCAGTTGAAAAAAGTGTGGAGTTCCAGAGAGCTGTCACAACACACCAAAGTCCGGATTTTCAACTCCAATGTAAAAGCAGTTCTCCTATATGGAGCAGAGACATGGAGATTGACAAAAACCACAGTCAACAGAGTACAGACCTTCATGAACAGTTGCCTTAGAAGAATTTTGAAAATCCACTGGCCAGAGAAGATCAGCAACGTCAGACTCTGGGAGAGAACAGAGCAGATAACAGCAGAGAATGAAATTGGGTGAAGAAGATGGGGATAGATCGGTCACAGTCTGAGAAAGCCAGCTTCCAGTATCACTAGGCAGGCATTGTCATGGAACCCCCAGGGAAAGAGGAAAAGAGGTAGGCCGAGAAACTCCTGGCGTCGAGACCTCCAAGCAGACATCAAGAGACTGGGAACCACCTGGAGTAGAATCAAAGGAGAAGCACAGGACAGGAGTTGCTGGAGGTCTCTCGTCGACGGCCTATACCCGGGTAGGGGTGACAGGCGTAAGTAAGTAAGTAAGTTTCCGATTAGAGATGATCGCGGACTGACAGTAGACAAGGGACGGCGCGTGGCGCGTCCCAGGAAGCCAGGCTCAGTGAGGCGGGTGCTCTGCCGGCTATATGGCTCCCTGTGAGAACCAGCGGGCTTTGTCCGGGCGGGCCCCCTCCGGGGAGCGGTCGCGTTGAGAGCAGTCCTGCTAGGAGCGCTGGGCTCACGTGTCCAGCGTGGCGTCCGTTCCGCAAGGTCGGTGCGGTAGCGTGCGGTCACTGCTCCGGGCACGGATGGGGGCACCTCGACGGGAGAAGGATCACTCACCGGTGCCGGGCGCTCGCGCCTGTAAAAGCTCTATAACTGTGACCAACGCATCTCGGGCCAGGTGGAGCAGATGTCGCAAGCGTGGTCGGAGGCGCAGCCAGTGCAGGGGAGACAGACCTTGTGGTTGTCAATCGGCCATTGGAACTCGCCGCACTGCATGCAAACCTGGCAACTGCAACACCTATCCAACATGAAAGGCGTGTGGGCACGGGCACATGGGGCCCCGCCGAGCTAAGGCGAGCATTCGACGCAAATGGTACAACGAAGGTACAAGCATGCAGGTAAGCGCCTGGCACAGCATCACCTAACAACATGAAAGGCGAGCGGGCGCTGGCACGTGGGGCCCCGCAAGCTAAGTCGAGCGTTTGGCGCGAAGAGGTACAACGAAGGTACGATTGAAAAGAAGTGCCCCTGATCGAACCGGCGCCCAGCCCGGGGGCCGGCCGAGGCTGGTATGGCTACCTTACCTCTCGGTAGAAGTGGGGTCGGGGGGAGGAACCTCCATACCACCCTCAGTGCGCGAAAGTGGCCAGGCGTCCCAGCAAGTCAGCGCCGTGGAGTCCACTCAAACCCAAGAAGGCACAGAAGAGGGAAGCAGCAGAACGCTCCGGCAACAAAGCACTCCCGCACAGGGCACAGGCAGGGTCGGCGCAAAGCACACAGCCAAACAACAAGTCCAGAAGACTGGCGAACCGGTCGCACCAAACACAGTCAAAGTCTATAGGCTAGGCAAAACACGTCTGCACAGCGTGAGCTGAGTAGAACGACTGGTTGGTCACCTCGTGACTCGGAACCGGATGAATAGGAACGGAAGACAACTTTCGGCCCCTCTGGGGGTTCCCCGAGTGACTCCCGGGTTGTGTTGTAACACAACAGGTTCTTAGGCTAAAATTGGGTAAGTAGTAGACACTTCCACATAGTCATGTCATCGGTAATGTTTGTGAGGAAGTAAATGGTTGGCTAGTTCTGGCATTTTATGCCAAAACTAGCCTACCATTTTTCAACTCATTTAATGTCGATATATGCAATTTTCTTCAGATGTTGTGTGTGGCTCATTTAAGTTTGGAGTAGCTCGTGCAACCCCTGAAAGTGTGTAAAATTGTGTGATCATTTGACTGCTACTCACAATACCACTTTTGGGAAAAGACATATAGTTACCTCAGTAAGCAAAGGTCCATGGACCCATCACAGCCGCAGTGGGCCCGTGCACGACCGTGCGCGGGCCCACTGCGGCCATCGTGGGCCTGAAGATGTTTTGCAACTGGGGACATATTTTGCTGCTGATGATTGGCACCATTCAGCAGAAGGACACGTAGTTAACCCATTCAGCCCTGACGCACTATAGCAGGAGATGGGTCGATCATGATAACTCAAGGGTAGTGCCAGATTAGCTTGGCGCCTGTTGGCGCCAAGCTAAACTGGCACTACCCTTGAGTTATCATGGTAGATCCATCTCCTGCAACAGGTGCATAGTCGTTAGATGACACCTGCAAAATTTGGGAAATATGTGTGTCGGGCTGAATGAGTTATGTGTCTTTTTCCACAAAGCGATATTGTCAGTAGCAGACAAGGGGTTATTGGATGTCTTTTCGCAGCGCTTCTGTGCTCTGACCTTTTGCTGGACTTTGCTGCTTGTTAGACTTTGAACTTTTCTTGGTGTTGACTCACACATTTTGCCTTCTTTTATAACTGTGTGTCCTTTCTTTAGAAAATGTTATCATCAGCAGGAAAGAGGGTCAGTGGGGCTGAAGGGGTCAGCTTCACTGTATTTAGGTGCAAATCCACCCAGCATGAATTCACCCAGACTAGATTTGTGTTGCCACTATTCCAGCAAGATTTCACAATTGGGTCAGTTCAGGCAGACGTGGATTCAAGCTGAGTGGCTTGATTTTGGGTAGATTTACATTGAGAAGTTGTTGTCTGTATACGAGTGGAATTGCTGTAGTGCAGATCATCACTGGGTGGATTTACACCAGGGTGGATTCACAGTGTGTAGATTTTCATTTACTTAGAGCTAAGTTGACCACTTCAGTGTCACTGGGGGGTTGAATCCTGGGACATTAGTACTGCTTTGAGTTTCAATGACCAGTTGTCCTGGAATGTTGCATGATACCCTTTGGTATGGCTGCATAAGATAAAGATTTTTCTGACTATTAGCGTGCAATTCTCTCTGGAGTGGACCCAGCAGTGGTAAGCTTCCATGAATGTCAGATGTGATGCATTTTTGTGTCGCAGCCAGAGCATGATTGTTTTTCTTTTAAATCCCTTGATTGTTACTAGCGATACTGCACTGAGAAAAAGACGCATATCAATGTTCTATGGGTCTTTTCAGCCAAATGGTATCGTCAGTTGACTTTTACTGATGACACTGCTTTGTGATATTGTCATATAACTACGCGTCTCTTCTACAGAATGGTATCATATAGCAGTCAAGGGGTTAAACCTCATGTGCATCCAGCCACTAGTACAGCTTATAGTTCTGGTAGCCGCATGCACGTGGGTGTTGAGCTTAGGCACTGTGTGATTTTCTGGTTGCTTTGTGAATGTCTGTATCTGGTGCTGTTTCAGAAGTGAAATTTTGACAGACGAATGTACCATAATATGACAATAGATGTCATCAGTTTTATGGAGCTTTCATTTGAACTTAGTTTGGCACTCAGTTGTTCATTTATTTTATGTTTTAACCCATTTAACACCTTAGCCATATTTCACAAATTTGGGAGGTGTTACCTAACAACTATGTAAAATGTTCCAAATGCAGGAGATGGATCGATCATGATAATTCCAGTGTAATGTCAAATCAGCTTGACGCCATCAGGCGCCAAGCTTAGCTGGCACTTCCCTTGAATTATCATGGGCAATCCATCTCCTGCTGTAGTGCTTTAGGGCTAAATGGGTAAAAACACAGTTTAGACAGTGACATTGTTACACCTTTCAACTGTGTCTGTTAGATTTGGACAGAAAATGAAATTTACACATTTAGTATGACAATGTATGATTTATTTCTTTCATTTATTTTTTGCAAGTATGTGCCCTTCCTTAGTTACTTTGTTCATTTTTGTTTTCAGTGCACATAGTATGTACGTACACGCCAAGAAATAGACATTTCTAGCTATGTGAGTGCCAACTACGTTACCTAGTCATGCCACACAAGGACCGCACTTGCTGGTTTTTATTTTTATTTTTCATGCACAGATAGGCTTCTTGTTCCACAAAGCTAGTGGCAGGAATAGCTTTTATCGTTCGTGTTTACTTTTTATTTTGTTACATTCGGAAGCGATTAGCTGCATTTCATTTGCACCAGACTTATACATGTATTATCCCATAATATCCTGCGGCTGATTTTGTAAAATTTGCTTATTGTCTGATTGAGGCTATATTACAGATTAGGCGATAGATGAGTTGTTTTAGTTTAAGGGTGGCGCCAGAATTGCTTGGCACCTCAGGTGCCAAGCTATTCTAGCACCACCCTTATTTCAAGCAGTGTATCAGGATGACAAAGGTTATTGTATATTACAATATAATTTTGTTAATGAAATGCGTGTCAGTCCTGGATCCTTAAAAACTGTTGGTAGACTGCAGTATGGTCTGTATTACAAGTCATGGAAAGTCTCTTTAGCTTTGTATTAGATTCTAAAGGTCTCAGGTGAAATACATTTTTTTTACATGTGATAAAAAAATAAATGCTCATCTGTGGATTTAGATTGGAGCCCCGTGACCGGTGCCATTATATGACGAAAGCCAGAATGCCCATTTTTGAGAAAAGCAGGATTTTCAATGTTACACAATAACCCTTTTCATCCTGATACACCCACTGCTTGAAACAAATTTGATTGATGATAGTTCAAGGGTGATGCCAGAATAGCTTGGCGCCTGAGGCGCCAAGCTATTCTTCCACCACCCGTAAACTTTACCAGTTCATACGTACAGATACAAACTTAACTATATCACTTTCTTATGATGTTTCCACCAGGAATCATCACGACTAATAGCCCTACTGACAGGCAAATGGTTAACGCTTTGGCCGTCAGTAGCGTTATTAGTGAAACCCTTTGGTTGCCAAGGACGATACTGCTTGGCAGAAAAGATGCATAATTCGTGTCTTTCCTGCCGAACATTGTCAGTAGCAGTCGAGGAGTTACGCACTTGTATTATTATATGGTGTCAAATTTTGTACAAAAGTTAAAGATTTACTACCAAACAGAATTGTTATGATGCAAAGTTCGATTTGTGTGTGGGGAGCATTTTGATTGTGCAGTTTATGTTTTGATTGAGTATACAATTCAGCCTATAGCAGACCCTCGGCCCAGATGGCAAACACTTATCAGCAGTCCTTTGCTTCTGGTTGGCTGGCATTTGGCTGTCTGGTATTCATATTTCTACTTATTTTATCAACAGGCGCAGGGCAAAACTGGCAGTGCATTTTCCCTGAGTGGCATGAAGAGCAAACTGTTTGGAAGTGATACCCCTGAGCAGCGGGAAGTCAAGCTCAAACAGTTGGAGGAGCAAATTGTGCAGGCCGAAGCTGAGCTCAAACAGACGTCCGAGGAAACACAGTGGGTATCCGTTATTTTTTTTTTTTTCTCTCTTCAAAAATGAAAATACAGTAAAACTCTTTTGAGCAACCATCTTTTTGCGAGAGAAAGTGGTGTTACACTTGAGAAGTCATTTGTCTTTTAAGACCAATTTTCGAATAGCTGCAAGTTTTACCACAGATTGAAAACCATCATTTTGGCGGCTACAGCCACATAAGTGATGGTCTTTAATGGCGGCCACTCAATAGAGTTTTTACTGTACAGAAACCTCACTTATGACATTGTTTAACTAATTCTGCCCGTGAAGCACCGCAGCAACATATGGCTGGACCATGATAGTTCAAGGGTGGTGGCAGAATTACTTGGCGCCTATAGACGCCAAGCTGTTCTGCCACCACCCTTGAACTATCATGGTCGATCTGTCTCCTGAATTGTAATGCAGTCTTCAGAGGAACTCCAAAATGTGGGTATTTCGTACCTCGGGCTCAATGAGTTAACAGTCACTGTTTTGATAGTCACTCTTTTTGTTAGTAGTGTTAATGTGTTGTGTTTTCATGCAGGATGGGGGGTGAGATGGGCATGAGCAGCTGACAGGGTAGACCGACTCTTGTCTGGAAGGTGGTGGGTTCGAACTCAGGTCGGGTCAACATTTTCTGTTGACACAGTTTGGTGCCTTTTCTGTGAAATCACCATTCTTTCCTCAAAATACATTACCAATGACATTACTAATAGGAAATGCCTCTTAGCTAGCACAATTTCAGCCAAAATTTGGTTGTGTACCTATAGGGCAGGGGAGGCAGCCTAGGGGCATGTATCGTGACCCAGTACCCCGAGTAGCCTCCCATCCCTACCCATCCGGTCACGCGCTTAGCATGCCAGTTTGTTCTCTTAGCTAGCCATAACGGTTGTGTACCTACTCTACTGCGCCTTTGCTGTGTACGGTGTGACTGGTCGTGTGATCTTGGACTTGTTACCGTGTAGCCGGGGATTGCGGTGTTCACTGTACTAGCTTGGATTTACCTGCGATTGGTGTACTGTGAGGGCCTAGGCCGGGCTTGTGGTACGGGGGACTTGGAGCTTGCCTTCCATGTGCAGTGCTACCCTTGGATCACTGTGTTCACAGGCTTGCTGGGCGTTACCTTCGTTTGTGGGGCCCTACCGGTTGGTGCTGCGGGGCTTCTCCTCTATGACACGTTTGGTCCCCTACAGCCTTTTGTCAGGTTCCGGCCTCTCCGACATGGCAAGGTAAAACCTCGGTTGTTGCCAGCGACTGGCGCTCAGGGAAGAGAGGGTAGAGCGCCGGGCGGCGGCACTGGCCATGGCATTCGAACTGTGTATGAAAATTCGCCTTTGCTCGCGTACGCTAGTTTGCATGGCCTCAGAGAACCACGCTTGCCCGCCTCTCACTGTTGACTATGTCTTGCAGTTTTCAAGTCCACGCTGTGGGGACTTCCACTGGCCGAGTGACGATCTTGCTGTGGGCCTACCCGGTTCCGGCTGTGCCTCCACTCACCCTTGCGTGGTCTGCGCCCCCTGGCTGGAAGAGCAGTGGTCACAGGTTTGGGGATTCTATCGCCATGTACAGCCGACACCAATCCGAGATCAGGCACCCGCTACCGCCCCCCTCCCCCCCCCCCCCAACACCTCCGCGGATGCGATAAGTCGCTTTTCCCCGGTCGTGGACACTCAGACTGCACAGGCTACCCCAGATGTTACATTCGGACAAGTCCAGCACAGACGTACGGCTTCCCGTCCCGAGGTCAGTACCAAGTTCCCGGGACCCGCCTCCACCACCCCGCCTCACCATGGGCCCCCGCCCCCCCCCCCTGCCCCCCCCCCTGCCCCCCCCCCCGCCCCCCCCCCTGCGGCTCCCCACCCCATGGACGATGCTCAAGCTACCATGGCAGGCGCTGTTCCGCCCGTGCCCCGAGCGTCTCCTCCTCCACGCCTGGAGATGGTACGGCTCTCCCTCGCCACTGGAGGCATCTCTAGTGCAGCAGTGGAAGCTATCGCTACAGCCCGCAGACCCTCGACCCAACGAGTCTACGAGGGAAAGTGGCGAGTCCTGTGGTCTTGGTGCGACGACCGACACCTTTCGCCCACAGATCGGACTAACCCCCAGCTGGCTGAGTTCTTCCTCTGGCTTTCGCCATGCAGCACTTGGCTTCGATCACCATCAGAGGGTACCTGACCATGTTCGCTGACACGTAATGCCATTTGGGCCGGCTGGACCCTGGAGGCTGCGAAGACCTAGCCGACCTGATGGCACACCTTGGCCTACAGCGACCTGCCCTCGGCCTCGCTGATACCGCGATGGGACCTGTCCTGGGTGCTGACATGGCTCAACTCAGACCGCTTTGAACCACTCCCCTTGGCATGGTTGGCCGGCGTGACCTGAACGACTTGCTTTCTCTTGGCCCTCGCCACTGCCTCCGGGGTCAGCGAACTGAACACGCTCTCCACACGCCCAGCCTGCTTGCAGTTCAGACCAGATGGCTCCGTGCACCTGCTGACCGATCCGGCCCTTCCTGGCCAAGACCCGGTCTCCGTTGGCTGCCCCACAGGTGATCACCTTTCGGCCGTTGCGGGAGACAAGCCTGGCCCGAGAGACCAGACAGCAGGTCCCGGTGAGAGCCTTACGAGTGTACCTGCGCCGGACCAAGCAATTACGCAGGAGACACTCCTGCCTATTCTCCCTATGTCCCAGGTAATACTGACATCCCGGCCCAGACAATTCCGCCTGGCACCGATGGGTTATACGCTCCACCTACCAGAACCTCTCCCCGGATGCTGCCAAGCGGTTGAACATCAGGGGGCACGAGGTTAGAGCCAGGGCCGCAAGCCTCACCTTGGGCCACAGCTGCGCCATCAAAGACATTGTGGCGGCCGTGGACTGGCGAGCAGAGTCGGCCTTCGACCGGTTCTGCCTGAGGAAACTCTCCGGTCAGTGGGAGAACGAACGCTGGTGGGAGACATCGCCGCAGTGCAACACTCCCTCCCAGCACCCCAGGTGCCGTAGGTAGCTCTTAGGTGAAATTGTCGGGAGGTTGCCCCAGGGAGGGCGGGTCTCGTTCGCAGTATTCAGGGGTTAGGGGTGTTTCACGCGGCAACCACCTCCTATTCGCTATTCTTCCTATTAGTAATGTCATCGGTAATGTATTTTGAGGAAAGAAATGAATTTTTCTCTAAAATGTATTTTTTCGAAAAAAATACACCAATGACATTACTCGAAGGACCCTCCCACCTGCCCCGCTTGCCGCTAGTCAGCTAAGCGAACAAACTGGCACGCTAACTGCGTGACCGGATGGGTAGGGATGGGAGGCTACTCGGGGTACTGGGTCATGATACATGCTCCTAAGTTGCCTCCCCTGCCCTATAGGTACACAACCAAATTTTGGCTGAAATTGTGCTAACTAAGAGGGATTTCCTATTAGTAATGTCATTGGTAAGTAATTTTTCGAAAAAATACACTTTAGAGAAAAAATTCATCTTGGGTGGCAAAAAGCATTACTCCCATAGTGTTCATCCTTTTTTGTGCAGGATTCTGATAGAGGCAGCACTGAGAGACATTGACCGCTTCAAACGTCAGAAGGTCAAGGACCTGCGTGAGATTTTCACCAACTACGCCGTCATGCAGATCAAGCAGTGTAAGAAGGTGAGCTCAGAGAAAGTAACATTCCTCACCCCTCGTAACCCCTCCTCTGCCAAGAAAAAGAGAACACGATCCAGCTGCAAGAGGCATAGATCATCATGAGCCCCCGCAGTTGCGGGGGCTCATGAGGATCTATGCCTCTTGCTGACACCACTTTGACACCATCATAGAATAAACAATCATTTCAGAAATACATTATGCGATCACTGGCATTGAAGGAATTAATTTAGTGCTGTTAATGATTTTGGCCATGCTGTTCTGTAATTTTTGTACCTTATGGTCGAAAGTGGGTAGAGAGGGGGAGGGGGGGAGGGCATGATGAAACAGGTAGGTAGGCCTTTAGAAACACGTAAAAAAAAAGGTCCATTGCCTATAGAAACCTGTGCGTCATTGACCCCTCAGCTCAAGATGTTATGGGTCATTTTGGAAATGATGCGCCAGTGGCACAAGGCGTGTTCGAAAAATAAACCCTGTAGGTTTCACTTTAGTATTATTCTTAGACATGTTTTGTGTGTCTCGCCTATTTCGTGTTTTATGTTTTGTATTTTAGTGTGTTCTATATGTGTGGTGGTCTGTGATTTTGGACCTTACAGCATTACAGACCAGCATGTGAAAAAGATTTCAGATTTTTTTTCTTTCTGAACCTGTGAAATGTTGCTCTTGCAGGGCATAGCAATATGGACTAGTGCCAAAGACTGCTTCAGCAAAATGTAACCTGAACCTCAGCATTTGGTTCAACATCAAATTAGCAGTCATCAAAAGAGAAGATTGCTTGGAACATTCAGGTTGTTTTTCCAAACATTCCATGAAATGGTGTTAACTCATTCGAGATGTACTGTGTATGGATGCCCATTTTTTGGGTCATCTATCCATGTGCGTCTGGAATGAGTAAACTTTTGAACTTTGATCATGTGTCACAATTTGTTATGTGAGAATGTGCATGTTACCTCACTTATGGCTCATTTCTGACACACTTCAACAAGGTATAGATCGACCATGTTAGTTCAAGGGTGGTGCCAGAACCACTTGGTGCCTGTGGGCACCAAGCTGTTCTGGCACCACCCTTGAACTATCATGGTCGATTGTCTTCTGAGCTGTAATGTAGTTATAAGTGATGAACTGCCCAAGCTGCTCATTTTCATTGGACAGTAGGACAGGGGTTACGTAAATCCATGCATTTGAACAGAGTGGGTTTTCTGTGATGCTCGACAATTGTATATTTCATTGATGCCTGTTGAAGTGTCTGTACTTACATGTGTAGATTTATCACAAAGCACACACGACAAGATCAGTATCAGCTATATAATTATGTAATAGTAATCTTCATGACGTGTAGTTTTGTAGAGTATGACTATGAAATTAAAAGGCTCAGTCATCACTGCTGTGTATACATCTTTCACTCCATGATTTGAATGTCTAAGATTGAAAGTCAGATAAGTAAGTTACTGACCCCAGTAACAAAGCGTCTTTGTGCCCATGACAGCCACAGTGGACCCACACACAGCTGTGCGCAGGCCCACTGTGGCCATCATGGGCCCAAGGTCCTTTGCTTACTGACGAAGCACCCTTCCTTCCCCCCACCCCTTCTCTCTTAGCCCCGTCCCCGTAATACAGGGGCCATGGATACTGCTTGTTGTGTTCTGGCACTAAAGGGGCAAAACTTCGATAATACTTTAGTCCTACTCACTGGGCATGTGCAATGTTACAGGGGACCAGAAGTCAACACAAATAGAGAGATTTTGTTGCAAAAACACAACATATTCAGTTAGCAGAAGGAATTTTTTAAATTGGTGTTGGTTAGTTTCAACACTGAGCAGGCAACTCAGGCCATCTTTCTATATTAAAATCAGAGCAGTAGCTCAGGCACAATAGAGTATTGAAAAAAAAAAAGCATTTGTGGTGTCATTATTTTATCACAATACTAGGATATAGTACAGAAAATAAATAACATCACAAATACTTTTTTTCAATACTGTTGTGGCTGACCAACTACTCTTTAATAAAAAAGAAAAATTAAAAAAATTCTGATAGCTGATTCTGCTGTGTTGGATACAAAATACTTGAAAGGATTATATTGTTGACTTCAGGTCCTCTTTAAACAAGTCTTGCATATACTATGGATGATTGTGTAATATACGTGTATTTGATGGTGTATAAATGGCTGCATTATATATGTGTGAAGCACAAGTGTGTGCTGGTCTGTAATTTTCAGCCACAAGGTCCAAAATCACAGACCAGCAACACATTTGCATTAGGGCTAGACTGGTATTCTTGGCGTATTGATATATCATGATAGTCGCTAGCTAATAGTGTGTGTCGATAGTAAGCCTTACTGTGGATACGCTGACGATAGTTGAGTGAAGTTAAGTTGTTTTTTTGTTGTTGGCAAAAATGATCCAGCACAGTCAGTTAATAACTTCCCATAACTGTAAATACATTCACATCGGGAATATCTAAATCTATTTTCCAAGCACTTTATTCAAGCACTAATTCACTTTTGTACTTCGTGGACTGTACAGAGTGGATGACTGACAAGATACATGCATGTAGTCACAGTGGATACACTTACCATTTTGGATCTGTCGATAGTATCATGACAGTTGGTCCTGATAAGAAAGCATATCGATATGCACAACTGATATTGATACCCAGCCCTAATTTACATATGGTGATGAGCATTATCTGCACAAGCTATATTGGTAGACTGTACATTGATTCGATGAGGTTGTTGATAGTCACAGTAGATGAGATTTTGAAGCATGTAAATCATTGTACGCTATAGAGGTATTGGATATTGTTTCATGCATCTGCAATTGTATATTAACCCTTTTAGCCCCAAAACCCCACAGCAGGAAATTGATTGACCATGATAATTCAAGGGTAGTGCCAGATTACCTTGGCGCCTGAAGGCGCCAAGCTAATCTGGCACTACCCTTGAATTGTCATGGTCAGTCCACCTGCAACTGGTACATGGTCATTAAGTAACACTTCCAAAATGTGGAAAACACACCTGTGGGGCTAAAAGGGTTAAAAAGAATACAGCTTCATCAACCCACTGAGCAAAGGTCATTGAACTAATGTCGGCTGCAGCGGGCTCGAGCATGACTGAGTGGGCCTACTGCGGCCAGTGTCAGCCTGAGGGTCTTTTGCTTACTCGGTTGATAAATCTGTATGACTTTGATTGTGACTTATTCATGTACTTACATCTAACTAGTCCTTTACTTGTTTTGTTTGTGCTCAGTTTGATTCCATATATTTCACTACACCCATCATTATATTTCAGTACGTTTAACCCTTTTAGCCCCAAGGTCCCACTTCTCTTCAATTTTGGAGGTGTTGCCTAACGACTATGTACCAGTTGTAGGAGATGGATTGATCATGATCATTCAAGGGTAGTGCCAGATGAGCTTGGCGCCTTCAGGCGCCAAGCTCATCTGGCACTACCCTTGAATGATCATGATCAATCCATCTCCTGCTGCAAGGTCCCAGGGCTAAAAAGGTTAACAAAAGTTTTGTTCCACTCATTTGACCCCATGGCCACATTTCCAAAATGATGGAGGTGTTACATTACAGGTGTGTACCAGTTGCAGGAGATGAATCAAGCATGATAATTCAAGGGTATAGTGTTAGGCGCCAAGCTCATCTGACACTACCTTTGTGTTATCATAGTCAGTCCACCTCTTTCTGTAGGGCATTGGGCTAAATGAGTTCATGTTATTTCTTTTGAGGATCAGTTTGTTTTCATTAGTTGATTTCACACACATGCAATGGTTCAGCGGTCACCACAAAAATCCGGGCTGGGCTTGATATCGTGTTCATGGTCATGTTGTATGGCTGGTTGCTTTTGTGTGTGACCAATTATTACTGAAAGGAACCATGTGACATGAACCCATTCGAGGCTTGCAGCATTTGGGTATGTGGCTTAACCCATTAAATCGTGATGTTGACTTTTTTTTAACATTTTGTGTGTTGTCTTATGAAGACTTCATTACAGGAGATAACCATTTTAGTTGACGGGTGGTGTCAGAATAGCTTGGCGTCTCTGGTGCCAAGCTATTCTGGCACTACCCTTCAACTATCATAGGCTAATTTTTTTCATGCAAAAGTGTATCAAGATGGAACGGGTTAATGCCGCGTATCTGGATGTGGCATGTCTCAAAGGAGTTATTGGTTTCATGAGCTTTCCAAATGTTCTCATGTGTTTGTCAGTATGCGTGATTTGAAACAGAAAAGTTTAGCTTGAAACAATGGTTACACATGCTAATTAACTCCCTTGTTCATGCAGTCACTGGTTCTGCAAAGGTTAACCCCTTCACGGAGAGTGGACGCAGGTTGTTTTTGAAATCGTTGCAAACTCAGTGTCAAAGATTCCCAGCCATCAGAGACAGATGGGTATCCTCAAAATGTTGTTAGAAAGAGGCACAGATCCTCATGCCCCCTGCATCTGCATGGGGCTCATGAGGATCTTTGTCTCTTGCAGTTGGGTGGTTCAGTTCAGTTTTTCTCATCAGTGAAGGGGTTAATACTTGTGTATGTCACTGTGTACAGTGTGTGCAATTTTATTTTTGTTGTTGTGTCTGCCCTCAAGCGGCAAGTGCTTGTTCCATATGGTATGTTCATTTGTCACAATAAAGTGAAGTAGGAGGTAATCGTATTGCTGGTGGTTTGGTACATGTGTATGGCAGTGGGAGAGAATATACCGTTTTTTCATGTAGCTGTTCTAGCAGTTTCTTCACGTAGCAGATATCAATTCACATGAGCCAGTGTGGGCTAAAAGAATTGATCACGCACACACACACACACACACAGGGAGACGCAACCATCAGAGTGGGTTACCTAGCATTTCATGTGAAAATGGGTTCCCATATTTCTATTTATTCTAGGGCTCTGGAATTGATGCCAATGTTTAGAACTCACATTATAACTAAGCTCTATAACTTAAAATAAAATAGACATTTTCTAGAAACAGAGCCACTAGATGCCGAAAAAATGGGTTTCTGCCAATAAAGTGGGTGGGTGTCTCTCTCACACAAATGAAACTGGCATTACAGTCAAAATGGGTGTCTTCACAACAGTAGGCGTCTGTAATAAGGTCAAGTTCATGGAATACAGTGGAGTCCAGTTAACACGAACTCGCTTAACACGAATTTCCGGTTAACACGAAACGTTTTTGCATTCCCGGCCAACGGCCTTCTTATTCTGTATTAAAATTCCACTGATAACACGAAATGCTTAACACGAAATTTCGCTTAACACGAAGCTGTTTTCGGTTCCCAACCAGAGCAATTTCACTATTATTCACCTGTTTAACACGAACACAGATTCCATTCACCGAAAACCAAATTCACGTGTCGCTCTCGCGCTGTGGAGTACACATAACAGATCAGAGCGAACTCTAGTCTGTGATTGGCTGAATAGCCTTCGGCTGTTGTAATCCGTCTTTTCATTGGCTAGCACTTCTGAACTGTATTCATGTTGTATCATTCGTGTACCAACACAAACCTTTTACCGATGCGGGATTGTAATTCAGCCTGTGTTGCTTTTACCTGATGGATTGTAACTTACTATGGATTTTACCTGATGGATTTTACATTAAATATGTGAGCTGAACACGTTTCCTTGTGTTTTCCTAGCGAGCTGAAGGTATGCACATCAAAGTACGATAATGTGCACTTTTAACCTCGTATTCATTCATGCACGCATCTCTTACACACTTTTTTTTTTGCCGGGAGGGCCGTGATCAATTTTGAGGCCATATCGGTTAACACGAAATACGGTTAACACGAAGTGATTTTCCGTGTCCCCAGAAATTCGTGTTAAGCGGACTCCACTGTACTTCTTTTTCTCATTAATTTTTTTTTCCCAACTTAAATGTGTATGTGTGCTTTAACATTCTTTACATAGTATGGTGCAAAATTCAATAAACACTGGCCCGAAACCTTTCGATTATGATTTTTACAGAGGAAATCGTTTAAACATTGCTGCGTTTTGTCCTTTTGAAGCAAAACAGTTTATCATGGCATTGATGTGAGAATCAACATAATGTATTCTGGAAATTAAAGGACTTTTTTTGTGCGTTTTGGGGTACTCTGGAGTTTCAGACAAACAGCAACAGAGCATTTTGAATATTAACCCTTATCATTCGGAATACACCAGTGTGTGCAACTAGTGTAACTGAAATAGTCCAAGGGTTAGTGCCAGAATAGCTTGGTGCCTCTAGGCGCCAAGCTATTGTGGCACCACCCTTGAACTAAAGCCATTGGTCTATGTCCTCATCTGTAAGTACTGTAATGTAGCTTGCATAGAATTATGGCAGTGAACAGATTTGAAGCTATTAGCCTCAGTATGACTATGATGTGGGTCAAAAAGTGTGGAAAAATATCAAAGATAGAAAAAGACCCAGACGAAGAAACGAACACTTAACTTATTCTACCCCAGCAAAATTTAAGATCCACCACGATAGTTCAAGGGTGATGCCAGAATAGCTTGGCGCCTATGGGCACCAAGCTATTCTAGCATCACCCTTGAACTATCGTGGTGGATCTGTGTCCTGCACTGCAACGCAGTCTTCTGAAGACGCCTTCAACATTTGGGCTTAACTTATTCTACCCCAGACACACCACAGCAAAATAAAGATCCACCATGATAGTTCAAGGGTGATGCCAGAATAGCTTGGTGCCTATGGGCGCCAAGCTATTCTGGCATCACCCTTGAACCATCATGGTGGATCCGTGTCCTGCACTGCAACGCAGTCTTCTGAAGACGACTTCAACATTGGGCTCAACTTATTCTACCCCAGACACACCACAGCAAAATAAAGATCCACCATGATAGTTCAAGGGTGATGCCAGAATAGCTTGGCGCCTATGGGCGCCAAGCTATTCTGGCATCACCCTTGAACTATCATGGTGGATCTGTGTCCTGCACTGCAACGCAGTCTTCTGAAGACGACGTCAACATTTGGGGATTCCGATCTTGGGGTAGAACGAGTTAAAATGACAGAACAGAACACTGACATTAATTAACTAACTGACAACATAAGAAATCACTTGAAACTTCAGCCTTTATTTAACGTCTTTCGTCTCCAACAAACAACCAGCCATTCTTTCATTTGCAAAATGGTATGGCAGTACAACCAACCATTCTTTCATTTGCAGAGTTTTTAAAATGGCATGCAGTATATTACAAAATGATCCGCCCCCCCCCCCCCCCCCCCAATAACACTCTTGTAATCAATTTTTACATTGTCAATGGTTTTCTTATCTTATTATATTGTCTTTTGTCCCCAGCCGGCTG
>BTPG01000001.1:277161101-277180128 GCA_036245525.1 Semisulcospira habei
CAAAGCTGCGACCATTGCTGCTCGGGCCAGGCGGCGCAGACGGTGCAAGTATGGTCCGAATTGCATCCCGTACAAGGAAGGCAAAAATCATGATCGTCACACGGCCACCGGAAAGATCCACACTTGTCGCAGGTACGCACGGGGTTACTGCAACATACAAACAGAAAGAGCAGGCGACTGGGCGCAAGCACTCGGAATGCGCGAAAACGAGAACGAAAGCGATGCGCGATCCGACGAAACCAACGGAAACAGACACCCGGGCCAGGGCCTTGTGAGGGAGGGGCCAAGACCTTACCTCTCCTGCGACGTGGCGACGGGTGGAGGAATCTCCATATCCGGAGCAGTAAACACCACAGGGAGTACCTTCCTTTGTTTGTTTGGGTTTTTTTTTTTTTTTTTTTTTTTTTTTTTTCGTTATCACCAGAACGAAGAAAAACACAGTTCACTCGAAGTACAATCCTTGAAAAAAACACACACAGGCACATAAATCCAAGCACACAAATCTGAAGGAACACAGTAATCCACAAAAAGAAGAGCAGGGAAAAACCGTTAGCAACGGTCGGTGGAGCGATAGGCTAACACGTCTAAACTTCAGAGCTAAGTAGAAACGACTGATTTGTGATTGGGTCACGTAGTGGACGCCTGACTGGACTGGGACGGGAGGCTACTCTCAGCCCTAATGAGGGTTCCCCGAGTGCCTCCCGGGTGGTGAAGGAACACAACAAGTTCTTAGGCTAAAATTGAGTAAGTAGTAGACACTTCCAGACAGTAATGTCATCGGTAATGTTTTTGAGGAAACAAATGTAAATCTTCAAGAATGTTATAAATTAAGCACTGAAAATTTAGTAAAGTTTCATGTCCTTTGTCACATACGACATATACTGGATACAAACAAATACAATAGAGAAAGAACAAATACACAGTTAATGAAGAAACACAACTTTTTATTTCAAAACAATGTTTACCAGCCAAACTGTATATGAAATTTTATTGGTATCAGTTGTGACAGTGTTTTTTACAGAATGTGTATGTTGAACGTGACGAAATATATGAGGACATGAGAAACAACAACATTTAAACTCTTTCTTACATTAAAAGCACTTGTTTTAAAAAAAAATCAAATTGAAAGGCCTATTTCTTAGCATTACAGTCATTATTTAAGGTATTATTGGCATATATAGTGGTCTTATACAAAAAGCATGTCGTATGTGATGAAATCTGCCGGCACCCAAGACAGTGTATCGCCCTCCTCACATCACCATTGGCGAGTCTGAACTAAAGTCAGTGCACCAGTTTACTTACCTTGGCTGCATTATCACGTCGGACGCCAAGCTGGACAAGGAGCTTGACAGCAGGCTGGCAAAAGCGAACAGCGCTTTCGGGCAACTTTTCAAGCGGGTGTGGCACAATCAACAGCTGAAAACAGGCACCAAGATCAGCGTGTACAGAGCTGTGGTCCTCACCACCCTGCTGTATGGTTCCGAGTCCTGGGCCCTCTACCGCAGCCAACTACGACTCCTCGAACGCTTCCACCAGCGCTGCCTGCGTACCATCCTGGGCATTCACTGGAGTGACTATGTCACCAGCGTCGAGGTCCTTGAACAGGCTGAAACTGTGAGCATCGAGGCTTTGCTGCTGCGGACACAGCTCCGCTGGGCGGGGCATGTCTCCAGGATGGAGGATCATCGCCTACCAAAGATCACCCTGTTCGGCGAGCTTGCTACTGGACACCGTGACAGAGGGGCACCAAAGAAGAGATACAAAGACTGTCTCAAGAAGTCACTTAGTGCCTGCCAAATCGACCACCACCAGTGGTCTTCGCTTGCTGCGGACCGTGACACCTGGCGCTCCACCATTTACAAGGCAGCTGTCTCCTTTGAGGACTCTCACAGAGCTAGCCTTAAGGACAAGCGGCTCAGGAGAAAAAACAGAGATGCCGCAGCTCAGAACCCTGGCCATACCTTCCCCTGCAGCCACTGCGGTCGAACCTGCCTGTCTCGGATTGGCCTCCGCAGCCACGAACAAGCCTGCAGACGTCGTGGGCAACTCCTATAAAATCTTTGTTCGCGAAGTCAAGCCAAGAGAGAGAGAGAGAGTCATTATTTAAGGTATTATTGGCATATATAGTGGTCTTATACAAAAAGCATGTCGTATGTGATGAAATCTGCAGGACATGAAAAAAGACCACCAAAGCATTTTTCTAATCACAACCACTTGAAACTACATTTTCTTTTCCATCTACTGGTTCTCAAACATAAAATCTCATAAATGAAGACAAGAGCATAATTTGATATATCATTTGTGCCTTATATGATGATAAAATCTTGGCGTACATGTAGAATATTATTCAACACAGTCTTACTCGAGCAGATATACAATCACAAAAACTCATTTCTAACCACCTCTTTGTAAGCATACCATCCTTTAACTGAAGAATGTTGCCACATAAACTAATTTCACCAAAAAGATGCTCATATAGTGTACACTGTAAATTAATGAACACCATAAAGAGTGAGTTAATTAAACGCAGTCGCTGACAAAAAAACCCACAATTTTAATTTCTCAGCAGTTTCCTAGGTATACCCGAAAAATAATTAGCACATTGCATGATTTATACATGCACCTATGATGAGGTCTTTTAGCTTTTGACAATAAAAGCGAATCTCTGTAAAAGACACACAAAAAAAAATGTTCACAAAAGTGAGTAGGATAACATGTAATTTATGAAGTGCTGACCATAAGCTGACTATATACCCCATGCCACAATACAACAAAATGAACACGTTACACAAGTTGAAGATGACAGAGCTCTGTTGCTGCCAGCTCAACTAGTACATCGAAAGAACTGACAACGGTGAGTACTTCTTGTAAGGTCCATCTCGAGAGAGATTTTTCTCTTTAAATTGCCAATGTCCTCCCATGACAGGTCCTCTGTTGGTGGATAGTAGTACCCTATACCCTGCTTCTCATGCAAAAAGCTGACTTTGATCATGTTGCCATCCAGCTCCAACACTTGTGCTACAAACTCCTGGCCTTTCCAGTCAATGGTAAAGAAGTCATTTACTGATACAGGACCTTCAAGAAATGCTTCATTTAGAACATCTTCAACACTGACCGATGAAGCTGGATCGACAATTGGCATCATCGGAACAAAGTGATTGCTGGTCCAGTTGTTTTCAGAGATGCTGTCTGTTCGGTTACTTGACCACATCAAGTACAGTGGCTGGCCATTCTGGCAAAGGGATGGCCGCAGGGTTCGGGTATTCAGGGCTTGAATAATGCCCCAGCCAAGTTTTGGATACACCGACATGACTGGTCTGCTCACAATGTGTGCAACTGCCATCAACTGCCAGAGCCCCATATGCTCTTTGTCCTTTGCAATGGCCAGGACTTATTTTTCAAAGGCATTTTTGATGTCGTTATGTGATACCTCTTCTGCAGAATGTCTCCCTGAACCATCAGCAACAACTACTTGCATGGCAGCAACATGGAGACAGTCATCGATGGTATTTGCCATCCCGGTTCCTGCCAAATAAGTTTCTTTGTTGTTGATGTGTTCGGCCACTATTCGGCACCTAAGTTCTTTGAAATTTTCTTGGTGGCCGTACACTAAGGTGGACACCGCTCGTGGAAGACAGTTACCGTCTGCTTCCGTTTTCAGCGGGTACAGATTAGGCGGGATGTTGGCTGGGCGCAAACTTAAGGCTTCCTTGTCGATAGTGCCATGCACATCAACAGCTGTGCGTGGATATTCTGACGGCAGGGGGAACGATGACATCATGTTCTGTTGGGTGGTCACAACCTCTTCCAGCTGTTTATAAGTTGTACAACACTCCATGTCTTGCGACAGCTGCTGGAAAAAATCCTTTTGGGAAGGTCGTCGGTCATGTTGAATTAAAGACCTGACAGGTGGTGAATGCGTGTCATCATCATCACTGTCCTGCAGTTTTAGTTTGATGATGTCCCACTTGTCGACAAACTTTTCATTTTCACACATCTCTGGATTGTCTTCAATGCATGATGTGCAAAAGCACGACAGACGGCGTGTGGCCAAGATGTTTCTACCAAGACTCTTGATGCTGTGAATTTGGCGCGTTCCAGGAACAGTGGCAAGAGTTGAGGATTTTCGTCCACGGTCAATATCTTCTGTCTTGACCAGATGGAACGATCGTTTTGTATGTATGCATGAGCTGCTTGGCACATCTGGTGGGGGCAGAGAGTACATCTCGGAGCACCGTTCATGCATGTCTGCAGCACACTGAACTCTTGCCTCCCCACTGCGCACATCATCGTCAATGACTCTCTTTACAACGCCACCACATGCATCACACAAGCTCTTGCCATGCCTAGAACCAAAGTAGCATCGTTCTACCTTTATGCCTGTTGACAAGTTCGACAGGTGGTAGAATGGAAGTTTTGATTTGTACTGTGCAGCACAACCGTCGGAAACAATTACGATCTTGTCTAAAGACCCCATGGTCTGCTGCAGATATGCAACAGTGCGGTTGAGAATGCTCTTCACCATGTGAGCATCATGGTTGAGGTCATCGGACAGGTAGACCAGATAATCTGTCACCTGCTCTGGGCAGTCTGCACACTGATATTGCAATACAACAGGGTGTACAGTCACTTGATTGTAACCCCAATGTGCAGACTGGACCTCATCCTGATGCTTGCATAGGAAGTTCTCAGCAAAGTCACATGTTGCTATGGCCCAGGTTGTCGGCAAGTTCACCTGCAGTGTCTTCAATTGCAAAAATTGCCACCTGAAGACAAAAAGGTGCTTGGAAAATGGAATGAGCTCTTTCTCTAGCTCATCTAAGAGATCTGTCACAGTACCTATTTGCTGGACAAGGTCACGCCGCTTGTTCTTGGACTTGTCTGTCTGTACAAGATCCCAGCTCTTCCACGACACCTTCTCCTCCAATCTTTCTTGCAATTGGCTCTCCAACTGCTGCCTGACCTTATCTGTGCCACAAAGGTCACAACCTCTGTTGTAACATGAAAGACTGGGATCTGTACAGACAGACATTTCCGACAGAACATCACGGCCATCAACATGAACTCCCCTAAAGAGCTTGTTCACTGCCTCCAATTTTAAGTCAATATTACTGCAGACTTCACACAGGCACTGCCGGTAGGCTTGCCTGCGTGAGGTCAGCAGGTTCGCAGGCATGTGGCGGTAAAAGCTCCTCAGTGACACAGTGATTTCTGGATTTTGTCTTTGAAAATCTCTGTGGAGTCTCTTCAGATTTTTCGGCAAGACTTTTTTCTGTCTTAGTGTTTTTTTGCACACAGTCTTCTTGCCAGGGATGTTGATGGCAATATCCTCCAGAAAGCTGACTGCCGCTTGCGTGCCTGCATGCAGCTTCCTGCGCCTGTACTTCTGACAGTCCTTCGTTGGAGATGGTTCACCAAACACAGCATTTCGAAGAATTTGGCTCTGAAAAAGAGCTCTCTTACTCCGTTTCCTTTCAAGCTCATTTAACTTGGTGTAGACAGCCATCTTCACTTTGTTAGGAGATGGTGACATCAAAGGCTGTGATGGGCTGACCTGTGGAGGGGTTGTCTCAGATTGCGGAGGGCTTGTTTCTGGCCGGGGATGAGTCCGAGTGCATTCTAGGAAAAGAATAAAATATGATAATAGATTATTAATACAATCACAAAAATTACTAAATGGTCACAATAGTATGTTTTTTTCTCCAATGTACCTCACATACATTGTCCATGTTAAAGTGTTCAAGTCTTGATTCCCATGAGAATCGAGCATGATAACTGGAAACTGCCAGCTGTATGGGAACATTCTCATAGGAAGCGAGATTTGAAGTTTAAAATGGAAAACGTACCTGGGATACAGTTAATAAGTACAGTGTCCGACAAAAATATACCATAGTGACCACCAAAAAAGTCAAAGTAACAGTTAAACACAATAGGTATAGGTGTGCTGGACTGTTGGCATGAAGACGGCAATGGGAGGTTTCACATGCAAAGTACCATATTATTTACAGAACCTTAATCTGAATGAAGAATTTGCCTCTCACATGAACAGTTCTGTAAAGAAAACAAATTCTGAGATAATTTAATTATGAGAAATGCACATTTACCTTTCTTTTCAAAGTAATACTTTGAACATTTCTCCCGGTGACGCCGCCACTTCTGGGCCGACCATTCACTGCGTTGCTCACGTTTTGCTCTGCGCCAGTTTTCACGCTGCTGCCCCACCGCCTGCCTGGTCTTGGGTTTTGGTGTTGATCTGGCCAGGGGCTGGGTTAGCATCTTCTTTTTCTCTCTGAATAAAAATAATGTTTGATGGAATTGAAGAGATTAAATACTGGGAACCCATCACGCACAGAAAAATTCAGATGGATGATCAATAAAAATGGTAGAAATGTATTTACATTTTTTACAAATCGCACCCAGAGTAGGTCTCCTAAACAAAGTACAACAGTATAAAAATAAATTATGCATGGGAATATGTTACAAGCATGTTAATCGGAACCAACACATACCTGTATTTCTGTGCGCGTAGCCTGTCCTGTTCACGTTTGCGCAGTATCTCTTCCTCTGTCCGAGGGCGTTGTCTGTTTCGAGAACTTCGTTCTTTATTTTTCTGCCTCTCAGCTTCATCACGGGAGGGGTCACGCTTAATGGACATGCGATATTCCTGGCATCTTTCAGCATTCGTTTTAACTTTAGTGGTGATTTCTTTCTCTGGAGAATCAAGTTGACGAAGACCTGAAATGGATTTTCCGCTGGTTAGAACACCACTTTTAGCAATTTTTTTTAAATCTTCATGATATTAAACTCAATAACTAAAACAAGATATTATAAATCGCACATTAACTATTGCTATGTTTTGGCATAAACAACGCGTCATCAAGCGTGATGAAGGACATGAAGCCACTTCATGTCCACACGCCATCTATCACGGTCGACTGAAAAGTAGTCGATTCATCTGCCATTATCACCTCAGGTCATAAACAAAGAGGTATTTAATGAAACCCACGTTTGAAAATAAACAGGTAGTTTAACCCGATCTGAGAATCCTCATCAAAATTTAAAAAAAACGACCGTCTATCAGTCGAACGTGGCGTGGGACATGACAAAAATTAGTCGACCGTGATTTGGGACATGACCAATTTCTATTGAAAAAGTCGTCGTCATCTCAAAAAAAAGTCGCTTTCGAACAAACCTTTGAGAGTATCGCCGAGTAGTTTCGACCACACACTCATCGTTCACTTGCACGTAAAATTATATAAAATGTGCGCGCTTAGAGGTACTAAACAAACGGAAACATGCACACAAATGTACACAATAGCAATGTAAGGTCGTACGTGATAAGGAAACGTTATGGGACATGAAACAATTTCGCTTACCTTCTCTGCGTCGTAGCGCCATTTCCAATGAATGAAAGCACTGCCGCTAATCACGTGACCAAATGTGATCTCCGAACAAAGATGCAGGTACGAAACGAACTCCGCATAAATAAAAATCGGCAAATAGTTGAACGTGATAAACGGACATGAAATCGAAAGCTTACCACAAAAAGTAAAAATAATCGTACAGAAACCCCAAGGGCTGGTACAATAAGATGTTTTAAACAGAAATATGTATGCAAATGAGGTTCATTAAAAAGATGGAACAACTAGGCCATGCTTGGTGTGTGTGTATAAGTCAGAGTGCACACAGTGTTCTGGACATGACCCGTCACGCTCGACTAACCGTTTTTTCGGGATCAAATAAAAACTCCAAAAAGTGTTTTTTTCAATAAAAGTTGTGTAAAATAGATGCTAAACACCCCATGTAAGTGTTGCATAAGAATAGGAAAGGACCTTCTATGAAATTTTGAAAAATATACATGTGCATAATATCAAGCTTGTTGGGTCTGAGTACTTAAGGCTTTACCTGCCTGCGGCAAGTACGTGAATTTTTTTTTTTTAAATTAGTTTTTACTAACTTAAAAGCGTACAACTAATGTATGTATATTTACATGCAGTTTTCTTGAAATAGGATATAAAACACATCATGTTTGACTTTCATTTATATTTTACTTTGCACTGGAAAAATGGCAACCTGTCCGTTTCCACCTTCTGTCACTGGCTCATATATATATATACAAACAATACACCATGATTTATACAGCCCATTCATAAAGGTTTTGCCTACCTTGTGACAAAGGTCTTCATGCTGCATCATGAACCTCAAGAGACATATCCGTCCCTGTAACAGGCGGCTGCCTTTGCCTGCCATCACCTCGGCTGCTTGTTCCAAATACTCTTGCGGCCTTCTGCCAACAGAAACAGTTTGATAACAAAAAGTTGTGAGCAACCCGTAAGTCGCAAGGTCCAAAATCACAGACCAGCACACAAAACCTGATAAGACTATACTAGTGTCATGGGATTGCTTTGCAACAACCCAGTGTCAAACAAATGCAGTGTCAAACAAATGTCACCTCCTCTGACCACCCCCCCCCCCCCCACCCCCCAATGTCTACCCCATTCAAGGCCTCCCACATCAATAGCTGCAGCAACGCTATAAGACACCGTCGCAGCCAATGATCCAACCCATTAATGATCCATGCACAGGTGCGTGCTGGCTAATTGTGACTGCCATCTGGATAACCAATGGCTGTGTGCACACTAATTTAGCTATTACAACATACCTTGGGAACGTCTCTGAGTTCGCCTGCCATGCAGTGGTGGCAAGAGTCAGCAAAACCGAGGCCTTGTCATCTGAGTCGGAGGTGGTTTCAAGAATCTCCTGCAGCACCGCTAGCTCAGCCGAGTGAACACGAGGACTGAAAAGGAAGAACAAAGCACATAGCATAATTGAAAGTTAACCATTTACAGCCCGAAATTTAAAAAAAAAAAAAAATCTGAATCCATGAAGCCCTCAAACTCTACAACAAATATGGACCGACCATAATAGTTTAAGGGTGGTGCCAGAATAGCTTGATGTCATAGGCATCAAGCTGTTCTTGCACCACCCTTGAACTATTATGGTTGATCTTTAATATGACCTTCACAGGACTCCTAAATTGTGAAATTTTGACATCTCGGCCCAGTGTGTAAAAAGATGACTGTTATCTTCAAAACTGTGTGCCTAAACACGCAATATAATTAGCACACAACAATGTTAGAAAGTACTACTGACTTGAGATTGCATAATTGAAAGTAAACCATTTACAGCATGAAAGTTTCAAAAAAAGAAACAAATATAACATCTCTGAACCCACTTAGGCATTAATAATAATAATAATAATAATACCGGTTATTATATAGGCGCTTTTTCCCAATTCGGCGAATGGGCTCAAAGCGCCGCGAACTGAACCCAACACGCACGCTCACGTGACACACACGAATTCACTCTGAAGACAAACACAGTGCAAGACAGACACAGGATATCCATGTGGTGCGATGGGTCAGCTCAGCTACTGAAGTTTCAGAAATTTTGATCGCTTGTATTTGAAATTGATAGTGGCCTGAAACCGGTACCAAAGTGGAGGGGGTGGAAGAACCAGAGTATCCGGAGAAAGAACCCCCGACGGTCCGCCCGAATTAACGGTGACACTTACTAGGAGAAAAATCCGACACCGAAACCCGGTATCGAACCTCGCACCTTTAGCATTGGTGGCAGGCACCTTAACCACTGCGCCACGGACCGCGGATTAAACTCTACAACAAACATTGATCAACTATCATAGTTCAAGGGTGTCATGTGCCTATGGCATCAAGCTATTCTAATCTGGCACCACCCTTGAACTATTGATCTGTAACGTAAGACAACTCCTAAACTGCAAAATTTCGACCTTTGGGCCGAGTGTGTAAAAAGATGGCTGTTTTCTTCAAAACTGCGCGTCTAAATATGCAAAATAATCAGCACAAAACAATGTTAGAATGTGCTACTGACCTGAGAGTGTAAAGTACTGTCAACTCCTCATACAGCAAAGTCAGCATCTGATCGTGATTGATGCCCGTTTCTTTAAGGCATCCTGCAAGCGACCTGTCAGCAAAAAGTCAGCCAGTGTGTTAGGATTCCTAACACTTAGTCTTTAAGAACACTTTTTATTTTGCAAAACAGATGGTTGTTCAAAACAGGTTTTACCATACTGGATATCATGGACTCTCATGTGGACCTCCAATGGGTTAAAGATCCTTGGGCATACATCAGCCATAGCTGTACACCCACAGGCCGCTGGCTTTGGGTCATTTTTCTTTATACATGTATGTAAATTACACTTCACAAAGGTGCAGATAATGTGGTCTGGTGTACTATTTATTTCTCTTGGGATTTCCGACAATAAACGGTAACAAATACAATGTTTGAAATTATACAAAAGAAAGGTTTGAAGATATCAAGAAATCTTCTAAGTTGTGTGTTTATCACCTGTCACAAAAGATCACTTTTTAGGTGGCTGTAACCACCTAAATGATGGTCTTTAATGACAGGTGACAATTTCTACCCCCTGAGAGAGAACCAGTCTTTCAAGACCAGTTTTTCTTTGCAACACACATCCTTACGCTAGAATTTAAAATTGTCCGTAATTGGGGACGGGCAGCATAATAAAAATTCTGTCCCAGGCGCTCTACAGTCTGTCACGAACTTGAAACACAGCCAGGATAAGTAACTGGACACTCATTTTTTTTTCTCAAGATTTGAACATCTCGTTGACAGACGGCCTTCTATTTTTTCCATCCCAGTCAAAATTTGTCTGTCAAATACAGAGAATTTTCCATTAACAGAAAGCCTGATACCTTCAAACCTTTTGATTATTGTACGCATGCACACAAGTGTCAAACCTGTTTATCATCTCATTCTCGCTGTCTCCCTCCTTCACACACTGTCTCTTGACTTTAACCCAGTTCTTGATAAGTAAGCCAACATGGTTGCTGCGGGGGTCAAATTGGTTGGTGAGTGACAGAGCACGGAGGACAGTTTCCATGGCATCCCGATACTGCCCACTGCGCCGCTGGCTCTCCGCCAAACAATCGTGAATCTTCAGAAGATTAACCTGGGGGAAAGAAACCTTTTCTCAGATCTGTGTTCAATAAAACATTGCAGAAATTTCTGCGGAACAGCAGTCAGGGGGCACACTGCGTATCACCACTGTTGTTTAAACCATTTTACCCCAAGGCCCCATTTTCCAAATTTTGGAGTTGTCACTTGACAACTATGTACCAGTTGCAGGACCCAAGTTCTGAAGGTGTGACCTAGCGAATATGTACCAGATAGACCGACTTAAAATTCATGGACAGTGCCAGATTAGCGCGGCATGTTATGGCGCCATGCTAATATGGCATGACCCTTGATTTATCATGGTCGATCCATCTCTCACTGTAGTGCTGCGAGGTTTAATGGGTTAATGTTTATTGCAAATTACCTCTAGTAGTTTAGCAGCAAACTTGGCAGGGTCCTGTTGACACCATGTCTTTAGCAGCTGGCAGGCCGTGCTGTAGAAGTACACCGCATGGATTTCACGGGAACTGTTGTAATTGTGATGACCGAGCTTCAGTGTTGCGCAGCCTGTACCCAAAACAAGAAAGGCAAAGCCATTATGGCTCACGTGTATGACCGATTTACGTATGTGATTTTGTGACAAGGGCTGGCTTCTGCAGCAGCAAAATCAAGGTTTTCTGAAAATGTAAGTTGAAACTATTTTTTACACACCTGTCAACCTCCTTGACCCTTGTGATGAGTCAACTAAATTAGTATGCATAGGAAGGTCTTATCATCAACTATCTTTGTACCAAATTTGGTTGAAAAATTTGCAAAAATGTGGATATCTACAATTTTATTTTTAAAAATGGCATTTTACACATTTGCAAGCCTCTTCTGACCCTTGACCTTTCCAAACCTTTTCTCAAAATATGGCTATTTTTTACCCATTTCCTGAGCTCTCGTGACCCTCGACCTTCCTGAGAGATCAACCAAATTAGTGTGCATAGAAAGGTCTTACCATCAGGTATCTCTGTAGCAAGTTTGGGTTTGAAGTTGTGAACAGTATTTGAGAAAAAAACATCTTTTGTCAAAATATGGCTATTTTCACATATTTCCTGAGCTCGTGTGACCCTTGACCTTTCCGAGGGATCAACAAAATTAGTATGTATAGAAAGGTCTTACCATCAGGTACCTTTGTACCAAGTTTGGGCTTGAAGTTGTGAATAGTATTTGTGAAAAAATAAATTATGTCAAAATATAACTAATTTTGACATATTTCCTGATCCCCTGTGACCTTGACCTTTGTGAGATGTCACTCAAATTGGTATGTTTAGAAAGGTCTTGCCCATAGAACATATAGGGAGAGGCTATCTGGCGCTTATCAGCGTGGAGACCGCCCGCCATACTGTGTATACCACTAATCGCTACACTGTGTTTATGCTATAGCCTGTATATACTGCTACCTTTTAACACTCGGTGAAGATAACGATAATGGAATGCTAGACGTGTGAACTGTACGGACTTGTACTTGTGCATTTCCAACATAATACACACATTATAAAGTAACCAAGTGGTCTAAAAGCGTTTGTTTGGAGCGCATTGTTTTCCTTACGGCACAACCACACACGTTAATGTTCCACACACGTTAATGTTATCTTATGTTACATAAGTATAGACAGGATTATGACTGTGCCATGCATGTGGAAGATAAGAAGTTTTTTAATTAGTTATCTTGGTGCCTTATTTCTAAGGAATCGCGAAAGTATTGCTCTGCTATCTATCTATCCTTGGTTGATCCATTTGGCTCAGCCAAATGAACGCCAGTCGCTTATGGAAATCAGTCGTACATTTTTTCCTGTTTTTACAGCTCTGCGTCCCAAGGTGAATGATCTATCGCCATTGCCCCATGTCATGTACACTATTTGCATATGAGTATGGATGAAATTGAAAACATAAGTTCTTAGGACTTCCTTCTTGCTACAAGCACACCGACTGCACAACACTCCGAATCACACACACACGCACAGAAAGAGAGACAGAAGAAACAGAAACACTGACAGACAGACAAGAGGCAGAAACAGACAGACAGAAGAGGCAGAAACACTGACACACATACCAACGAACTTGAACTCTGAAAATGGAGCTGATAATTTGATTATGCAGACGCTCTTTATTTCATGCCCAATTCTAACAAGATCAAATCATGTAAAAAGCATCTGACATTCACTGTCAGTGTTTCAGCGACTCTTACTCTTATCGATAGGATTTACACATTCATACCTATCTTTATAAACAGACAGAACGGTATGAAAGTAACCTATTTTTAGCTGACTGAACAATACAAGATGAAACAAAAGAATATAAGGATCCACCACGCACTCTTATGCCACGTGTACTTTTGCCACTAACCAAAGTACAAAACAATGTACTATGTGTACAAGCTAGCCATACTGTTCCATGTGTGTAAAGATGTGTTTGACATGACACACTATATGATGCAATGGCCTGTTTATCGGTCGGCCGTTCACACTTGAGCGACACAAGTCAGTCTGGATTTTTATGTCTAGATGTGTGTTTCGAGGACATTTTGCTTTGAATTGCCAGTACTCCTTGTCAGCGGACCAAGCCGTGGAGATGAAAATTTAGTGTAGCATTCTGCTGCACGTCAGTATCTCGATCTCCGTTTAAACCCTATCCCCCATATTGGCTAGGGATTAGGATTGATAGCTCTAGGGCTTTCCTACTGACTTGTGTTAGGTCATTGGCTCACTTTCGGAAGGATGCTCCCATAGAGTTGTATCCTAGCGTTTGTGAGGTTCAAATTTCTTGTTGGACAATTTTACATCATTGCGCCATTTTTTTAAGCAGAGCGGATGATCCTGCGGAACGAGGATATAGTCTGCGCTGAAATATCGCCCCTGCCGTGTCGCAGGGGAAGAAAGAGTCGTTTCCGGCCAGGTCGGAAGGGCCGCGAATGACACAGGTATATCTGCAAGGCCCGTACAGGGTCTTGTTGTCGGGATTCCCAGGAAAGGTCAAACCCTTAAGTGGGCGGAGGGTCATGATCTGAGCTCTGGCCGAGGGAAGCCTATTCTTGGCAAGAAAGAAAGGGTTCGTCATTAACTGGACGGAGCCATCCGCACAAAACTGGAGGCATGCAGGGTCCACTAATAATGCATGCAGCTCGCTGACTCTGGCAGCCGAAGCGAGAGCGAGTAGGAAACAGGTCTTCCTGGTGACGTCAGCCATAGTGGAAAAGGGCAAAGGTTCGAAGCGGTCCGAATTAAGCCAAGTGAGGATCCAGGCCAGGTCCCAGCACGGAAGTAGTGAACGCTGAACAGGTCACTGTAACTCGAAGTGGGCAAGGAGGTCGGCGAGGTCTTTGCACGCACCCGGATCTGGTCGGCCCAAATGTCGGTAGGTACCTGCGACCAGAGAGAGAGGGGAAGGAGAATGGCTGCCACACTGATGAGCCCCAGTAATTGAAGCCAGATCCTGGCAGGGCACAACTCGGAACGCGACACCTGTTGAGCAGCCGCAGCCAGTTTCTGAACGCGAGAGGCCGTTAGTCTCACAGTGTTGCGGTCGGTCAGAAACTCCATCCCGAGATGGATGAAGGTACGAGAGGGTGTGAAATCCGACTTCTCTTGGTGGACCATAAATCCCAGTCTCCGATAAAGAGTCAGTATAGCGTCTTGGTCTGTCTCCAGAGACTGGGGGTCCTGATTGCGGAGCAAGAGGTCGTCAAAGTAATTGGAGGTTGGGCTGGACGAGGACTGTCGGGCCCTAGAGATCACCGCGTCCATAATCTGCGTAAAGACCCAAGGGCTGATGTTGAGGCCGAAGGGGAGAGCCCGAAACTGGTATACAACTCCGTTGAAGGTGAAACTTAGGAAGCGGCGAGACAGTGGGTGAATGGAAACATGGAGGTAAGCATCTGAAAGGTCGAGGCTGACCGCAAAGTCGAAAGGACGCATCGCTAACCGCACGGCCCGCGCTATCTCCATGTGAAATGAGGGGGCCAAAATGAACCGGTTTAGAGCCGAAAGGTCGATGACCGGACGCCACTGACCGCCGGGCTTTGGAACCAGGAAGAGGCGGCTGTAGAATGCCGGTGAGTCGAGCCGAGAGACCACCTCCGTCGCAGCCTTCTGAAGTAGAGACGCAATCTCCTGACGCAGAGCCAAAGCCTTGATCGGGTCGGATGAGACACGAGTCCACACAGGCGAGCGGCGGAGAGGGGGCGGTTGGAGAAACGAAATATGAAGTCCGTCTGAAATTGTGGAGAGCACCCAAGTATCGTCCGGCAGCAGCGACCGCCACTCGTCGATGTGACAGGTGAGCCTCCAGCCGACAGGGTGCTCCGTGGTCGTCTGCAGGGAAGGTAGAGGGTGATAGTCACTTGTCCCGTTCCCGCCCAAACCGCCAGTAGGGAAAAGAGGGGGCCGAAGAGGGGGGAGCGCGAGAACGGCCGGAGAAGACAGGACGTCCAGGCCTAGAGGATCCCCGGGAGGGTCGCGGGGTGGGTCCGAAGGTCCGCAGAGAACGACCCACGGTCCTGCGCTCGGGAAGACTGAAAGCGGTGGGAAGCCGCAGGGGGGAGGAGGTGCGAAGCCAAAGGTCCTTGGTAGACTCCTTCACTGACTGCCAGGTAGGGCCAAACAGAAGAGCACCACCGAGGGGGGCCTGTCACAGCTGGGACTTCACCGAAGTGGGAAGGCCGACACATCGCTGGAGGGCGCAGTCCCGCCGCATAAGGTCACAGTTGGAGGCTGCCGCTAAAGCGTTCGTCGAAGCGTGGTACACTGCCCGATTAGCCGTCACTGCGATGGAGTGTAAATCGCTCAGGGGGTCAGAGGCCTCAGGAGAATCCCAGAAGTCTTCAATATGTCTTACCATAGCCTGTGTGGCTAACTCCCAAAAACCCAACACGGCTAGAGAATTCCGAATTAGGGTAGCCGTCTTGTCTAGGCCCACGGGAGTAGACCGACCCACAGTGGCCTTACCACCAATCTGCGCCTCTGCAGCGGGATCCACCGTCGGGAGGGGGCACAGAAAGGACTGGTTGAGTCCTGCATACCAGCGCCGTCGGAATTTAATCTCCACATCCGCAGGCCAGTGGCGGTCGGAAAAGAAGCCAACGTCCAACAAATTGCCCTGTTGTAAATGAGCGTTAAAAGCATCAGAGAGGTCCCGAAAGCAGGTGGGCTGAGGAAGGGTCTTAAAACGTCTAGACTGATGTGAAGCGTCGACAGAAGCTGAAGCCTTCCGTTTCAAGGGAGGAGAGGGGGGGCAAGTTTCCGGAGGAAGAGCAGCCGAAATCAGGTGGGCCGCTTCGTCGAGGGCTCGGCAGTAATCAATGCCCAAGGCAAGGTGGGGGGAAGAGGGCGATAAGCTACGAGGGGAGAGAGGGAGAGCTGGGCGACTCGAAAGCGGAGACAGCAGCTTGAAGAACACGGAAGCAGAATGTGCGGGGTGAAGGCTAAGCACCTCGGACAGGGCTAGAAATTAACTTTTTTCTTTGGGGGCCACCGGGCCCCTAGATTGAAAAATCTGAGGGCCCACAAGCAACTTTCGGGGCCCAACTTTGAAAAATAATGCAAACAAAAAACAAAAGAATTATTGACAATATAATAAGTAGAAAGTACAATTTGTCTGATAATCTAAAATAAAAACAATTGAATTTCCAATTTTGCTGAGTGATGTCATTTTTATTTGCCTTTTCTTTCACTTTCAAACATTACCAACAAAAAAGGGGAAAAAACACACACACACACACATTCAGTGACACACATATTCCAGTGACTAGTGAGCCTGAAATGGCCATTAAACAAAATAGAAAAAAATCAAGTGAGTCTCTTGTATAATACTTTTCAGTTTTGTGACTGAGTATTGCACAATACACATCATTAAATTTTTAATATGAGTAACCTAACAAAAAATCTGACCTCAATGCACAAAAGTTCAAAACAAAACCATGAAAGGGAACTAAACTTAACAGTACTCTTCCTGATAAACTAAAGTGAAACAAACAGATTTTGCCTTTTTTTTTTTCAATCATCTATTCATATTACACTTATGTGCACTTGAGTTAACAGAAGTAAACTAAAAATACAATAACAAAAAAAAAGAAAAAAAAAAGAACACAATACTAGTACTGTGAGTGAGGGCACCGGTGTGGGTTGCTTCCCTTGGCCCAAATACGAAACTGCCGAGTAGAGCTAGCTGTAGCAGACGAATTATTTTGCGGGCCAAGCGGGCCCTTCGTTTTTCAACTTTCCGAGCCCGAAATCAACTTTGCGGGTTTTTGGCCCCGGGCCCCCGCTAATTTCGAGCCCTGACCTCGTCTCGATCCCCCAGCAAGGATCCGCCAGGCGAGGGGAAATCGGAACTCCATGAGCAGAGAGGGATCGAACAGGCGCGACTGGAAAGCTAAAAGTGGGCCGAAAGGCCCGAATGGTGGGGAACAGAATGAGCACTCACCTAAGAAGATCGACAGGAAGAGGAAGGGAGAGGCAGTCGCAATTGGTCCCGAGACTGGCAATTGGGGGAGGAGCCACGTGGGGAAACAAAGTGGCGATGGTCCGGAGAACGTGATTGTAACGCGCTTGAGCAGGCGTCTCTGGAGAAAGGGCTGCGGCTGAAAGAACGACCGCGTAACGTCACGGTCCGAAGCGGACTAGCGGTGAAAAGTTTAGAAGGATGAGTGCGCCGAGTGCGATCATCCACGCGAGAGCATCTGAAAGAAACAGTGAGGGAGTCACCCACCACCGGTGGCTGTAACGCCGGGCGGGAAGTGCTCGTATGAGTCAAGGGCCCCAGAGTTTTACTACTCATGGGGTGAGACTCGGAATAGATGGTCAAGGATGAGCGAGTCGAGGGCCCCAGAGTCTTACTACTCATGAGGTGCGACTCTTTTGAGGCCGCAGGTGGGACCCCATGCCGCGCCTGGGAATGCCTCGGATTTGGTGAAATGGCCCGGGTCCCCAGTGGGATAGAGGCAGTAGGGAGGGGCCGTCCCGATCGCGGAAAATCCCGACTCCCAGTAGAATGGGAGGGGACTAGCAACGGGCGAGCGCTGAGGTCCGAGGTAGGAAATATCCAGTTCGAAGGAAAGCCCACAATATCCGACAATGCTCGTTTGTGGGTTCCCGAATGGTCGGAAGTTATAGGAAGGGATGTTGCACTGGTGGCAGAGGGGCGCAAAGCAGCCGGCCGGCAACTAAGTAAGCAAGGAGCCGCAGGCCGGTCACGATTATAAAAATCCCAGAGTTGTGACCAACGACGCTCCTTCCACGAAGAGCAGACATGGCACGGTTGGGAAGAAGAACATCCCGAGCATGGTAAACATAAAACATGAGAATCAGTCGGGTACTGAAAACCCAAGCAGCGCGGGCATGTACGTAATTGCGAACTGCAACAGAAACAGGAACCGTTAAGAGAGGCCCCGTCCCGTCCGTCTCATGTTTTGCCGTTATTTGCGCTAAAAGGAAAACGGAAAACGACCGGGAGAGAACCCGAAAACAAAACAACAAAAGGCGGACACGAAAATCGAAAGCAGCCTAACGCCGCCCTATGCGCGAAGAAAAAACGGTGCCAAACGGGAACCGCTTTGAGTCAGATCGAAACCGTTAAAAATGGCCCGCTCATGTATAACTATAATCCGAGACCTTACTTCATCAGAGATGTTTACCCCCCCAAAAAAAATGGAGTAATGGGCTATGCCAGAAAGAGTAATCTTGGGTAAAAAGAGTAATGCTTTCTGATAGCACATTTGATCGTTCTCAAACGCAGTCTCACTCAACAAGTTCTTACAAAGCCTTGCAGTTTTTATTTGCACTCAAAATGAGATACAAGTGAAAAGAAAAAAAAAATCACTGTGTTAATTCAGGCATGCCTACCCTCAATTTGAAGTTTCAGTATTAGCTATTTGAAATTTCAGTAATACTATTAAAATTTCAGTAATGCTATTACTATTGTTACCTATTATTTCAGCACTGTTTTTTAATATTGTGCCTTTTATATTAGCACGAGCGCAAAAATAAAAATGACACACACACACATCACTGACCAGGACACATATAGTTTG